>JAUKWF010000590.1:0-11431 GCA_032356525.1 Eutonina indicans
ACGATTCACTTTCGTTATGAGTTTTTAAAAGCTTATATCTTTCCAAATATTTGATATTATTGAATAAAATTTTGCGAATCGTTATATTTTACATAGGAAAAATATAAAAAAACTGTAGTAAATTTTTGACGTTAATTCTCCTTTAAGGTTGAAAGATTGGTATAAACTATATAAAAACCATTTTGGAATTGTCTCGTAACTGTGCACAAGTTTATGAGCTAAAACTACAAAAAATTATTCATTTACCTATTTTTACTACTATCTCTATCTACCGCGTGCTTCGCTGGCCTATCAGCAAATATTATATTATAATAGTCGAATTTTGTCCCTGTCTGCCTGCCTGTGTAACGAAGCCTCTTTTCGAAGCTTGCCAAGTCTCTCATGTATCACGATATGCACAATTATTATGTAATAATATGTCGACAATAGCCAAGCCAACCCTTTGTCGCTAATAATCTTCTCCCTCTCGCAGGCAGGCAGACAGGGAGACAAAATGACAGGGACAAAATTTTTTTAAAAAATGTTATTATGTTATATTATTTTTTACCATCATGCATAAACAAAGCATTTTACTATAAGCTCTTTACGGAAATTAATCAACCTCTGTCACATTCAAACTACAGGATATATAAAAAAATTGGAAAGTGAACAAAAAACATTTTATATTTGCATATTCAATCAATTTATCATATTCAATAGATATATTTCTAAACCGAAAAATTAACATAAAATAACCTATCGACTAACAGGGCTAGTTAAATAAAACTGGTTTGTTCGATACGTGTTCAATAACCAGATGCTTGTATCAAGTATAGAAACTCAATAGAGTAGTTTTAAAGACCATTAAGGATGATTCCCGGTAGCCAAAATTTTTTTGTCTTCATCTAATAATATCCACCGAGAACTATTACAAAAAACCTTTGTTTTCATTATCATGAATAATTAATGAGCTATGAATGCCCAATATTCCTGTATAAAGATATACTACACTATATTATTACCATGGCTTAGTACTTCCTGATATAGTTATTAAGAAATTATTCTAAAACTCAAACTAAAACTCAAAATATCTTATAAGTTAACTTATCGAAATTTGACCTACTCATTAATTTTACATGGACCAATTCAGCATTCAATGTAACTGTAAAAAAAAACAAGAATGTACTAAAGTTACAAAACATGAAGCTCGTGAATTTATGCTAAGCCTTGGTTATCATTTTCGTTGGTTGAATCAGATCGAACTGCGACAAGTGTTGGGAAACACTGTCTCTTGATAAGAACAACAGCAATGATGAAAACCAAAGTTGCCAACAATACGATAATGATTGATCCATTGGTTCCTTCAAGAACAGAGCTGGATGATTGAGAGGCGCCTTGCGTTGGTTGTTCTGAAATAGAAATAATAATAATACAGTCGTTGTGAAATATTGCAACTCTTACGGATGTCTATTGAAAAATTACATCTTCAATATTTAGAACGCATAGACCTTGCTGATTACAATTAATGAGATTACTGTAAAACCACGAGGAGAGAAATAAAACCTCAAACATTTCTAGCGCTCATTTTTGTGTTTAAAAACGAGATTAATAATGCCAGAAGTAAGGCTTATAAGGCATCTAGAAATAATAGCTGGGGAATAAATCTAAGGAAAATGCATTGCAGACTAAAACAGGCAGGATTTGATGACTAAGGCTTAGATGTGATAAAGGCTTTTTTTGTTGTTGTATAGTTAGTAGTTTGTAGCATTTAACTGGTTGTCACTGCAACGACTTCAAGGTGAACGGTCGTTTTTTTAAAGTGACGCTGATTCTCATCCTTCTTGAAACTGTTATTTTGATTATATGTTGCTGTTTTTCAACTTCAAGCTGATTTTATCGACTCAGAAGATAAAGATACGTATTTACTTAACAATGGCGTTTTTCTGATGGAAAATTGCCACATATTAACTACAAATTGAACATCAAATTGTCTCCTTAATGAAATCACCAAAGAAAGTATATAATGAACTTATGAAAAAGAAAACGAAGCTAAAGAAACCCCAATTGAATCTCCATCAAATATATCTATGTGCGGATACCAGATCTCTTGGCAGGCACGATTCGTTTGTAAAACGTTTTGAAAATTGGACAATTTACTGGATTTTTTTGGACTTTTTTAAATAATTGTTTGTATGCAATCTTTTTCTTTTCCTTTTCTGTTTTTTTTTTACTTTTTCTACATTTTTTATTTCATGGCGTGAACATATCTTACATATTTCCTCTGCAAGAATAGCCAATTGTATATTATTGGATGCAAGAAATAAAAAATCCCTTATTATTACTATTATTATTATTATTGATATATTTGAGTCTTTTTTAGAATCCTATTTGGTGGATATACCTTTTTTAGCGTACACTCTTTACGCAGATTCTGAACTAATGGATTATATATTTCAATATATATAATCATATATAAATCTTGAAAACTAGTTCACCTTTCTCAATGATATAAAATACTGGTGATCTAACGAGAACCATTGTTCCGTTAAATTGGTCATCTTTAATGTCACGACGTTTTCGTTTACCAGAATCACCAACACCACCACCAGCAGCATCAGCACAAGTTTGACATTCACCAGAATCATTAGTTATTAGGCAAACATTAACCGAGCATTCAATGTACACATTGCTCGCAGAATTTTGCAGACTATAGCGATAGGCTTCTGTTGTCCATTTTGTCGACTTTTCGGATATTGCGCCAAGAGTTGTTCCGCGGTCAACACCACAGCTATAAAATAGCAATATTCAAGTATAAATTATTAAAATGGAAATGTTTGTGATAAAAAGAATACAGTAGGTAGAAAAGAAGTTACATTTACCGACTGTCAATTAATTTGTATTCATCGTTTGAGCCATCCGAGGTCGACCAACAGCTTTGAACGACTGCTTTCACAGTGCTTAAATCTGTGTTAAAAACAAGGTCGAACTTGATGGTATCTCCTATCTTATATTCTGTTAGTGCTGCACCATTGTTGTCAGTATGGCTTAATGTAAAGCTATAATCAGCCGTGCTGCCTAAAAGGTAAAGACATAATTATATCTCTAATATAATACAGGGTGAACGAAAAAAAGGACAAAAAATCCGAGCATGAAAAATCGTTTAATTTATTCTAACAACAAGTTTATACTGCTGTTTTTTATTTGTACGGTTTAATTTGTCTTATTCCATAGGGAATACTTCTTTTCAGATTTGTAATTAAAATATTAATTGTTTATTATTATCATGCTCAACAACCGTAGCAAATAGTTCATCTAAAAGGTGATTAAATTTTGATTGTTTTCTTCTGACCAATAGAAGTCCTCGGTGGTATTCGTCATTCTTGTGTTATCCAATCAGAAACCATGACATCATCAGTTATACTTTTCGTAAAATAGTCGTTTTAGCATAAATTAAACGATTTTTATGTTATGATTTTTTGTCCATTTTTTTCGTTCACCCTGTAGTGTGTAGAGTAAAAGGACACTTTAATCTGGTGAAGAAAGGTTTTGAATAAACTTTCGCGAATTGCGAGTAATGCAAAAAGATTCGGGAGATACATTCTCTCGAATAAAGGTATTAATAGTATTTTGAAGCATGTAAACTTTCTCGATATTAAAGAATTTTTTTAGATTCTTTTAAATATCTTATAGGAAACAAAGGGGTTTAATGATACATAAAAATCATTAGTTGCTGAAAATAATTGGAACTTTACTAGAGAAACTTTCCAATTTTTTGACGAAAAGGCCAGAATTAAAGGATACTTACTTTTAGTTTCTTTTCCATTAATTCTTACTGCAGTGTCGAACTGATCATTAGTAATCTTTTGAATGATAGTACGGTCACGATTACAAGAAACCTCATAGCTGTCTCTTTCTAGTCTTCTGATGCCGCTTGCTGGATTTATTCCATAATCGACGACAGCAGTTGCTTTGTAGTTGATATAATCAGCATTCTGCGTCTCGACCAAACCACAATCATTTGGATATTTGGCTTCAATCCAAATGGTTTTTTCAAACGTGGTTCTTTGTGCAGCCTTTTCAACACCCTTCTTGTCAATATTTGCTGTGCTGGTACTGTCTACTCTGCAAGCACTCTGACTTTTATAGTTTTTCCATGCGATGGTATACGGTCGGTTGTTATCAGCAGTATCCCTTTTACCCAATGCTTTTTTATCAAAGTAGACTCGGATTGCACTATCAGTGCAATACACATCGAAATCTATAAAAATTAAATTAATTTATTAATTTTTATCTAGTTTGTTAGTTTGAAAATGAATTTCATTTTGACAAAAAAATCATTGAGATTTATTTACTAGCATATAATATCTAGCATTTGCATTAATTAATTGTAACTCAATGCTATTATATCAAATTAAACTCGGATTGCAATGTCACTGACAATACACATTGAAATCTATAAAAATTAAATTAATTTATTAAATAAAAATTTCTAACTTTATCACACGTGCCAATTCATTATCTCTTTAATAATTGTTATCTAGTTTGTTAGTTTGAAAATGAATTTCATTTTGATGAAAAAATCATTGAGATTTATTTACTAGCATATAATATCGAGCATTTGCATTAATTAATTGTAACTCAATGCTATTATATCAAATTAAACTCGGATTCCACTGTCACTGTCAATACACATTGAAATCTATAAAAATTAAATTAATTTATTAAATAAAAATTTCTAACTTTATCACACGTGCCAATTCATTATCTCTTTAATAATTGTTATCTAGTTTGTTAGTTTGAAAATGAATTTCATTTTGATGAAAAAATCATTGAGATTTATTTACTAGCATATAATATCGAGCATTTGCATTAATTAATTGTAACTCAATGCTATTATATCAAATTAAACTCGGATTCCACTGTCACTGTCAATACACATTAAAATCTATAAAAATTAATTTATTATACAACAAAATTTTAATCCAACACACTGCATGCCAATTTATACGGCTATCATTAATTGTTTTTCTAGTGTGTTATTTTGCAAGTAAGTAAGTAAGTAAATTCTATTCGTCAAAAGACTGGAGATCGTTTCATAGATGTAAAATCTAATCAAAGGAAGTTACCCCCATCAAAAATACAAAACTAACAAAAAACAAATACAAAATACAAATACAATTAAAGTTTTTTTTATTGTTATCCTTTATTCAAATTACATTATAGCAAAACAGTATCAATACCTGCAGCCACTGACCCGTCTCCATAGTTTGCGCATTGAATGGCCAACAAACATGCTGACAACAGCAAAATGGTGTAAAGATATTCCATTTTTGTACTTCCAATTCAATCTGAAAAAACAAATAACTGTACAATAAAAAATGAAAGTAAACAAAACATATTCATAAACTCATCTTAAGCCCTTCGTGCATTATTATGTATTATTACCTGGACGCCATTTTTAAAAAGGCTGTATGGCTTAATCCGCGCTTTTGATTGGCTTAGATGTTTTTCGCGGGAAAATGTGAGAGCATCTGTACAAACCCATACTGACTGTTTACAAATGTAAACAAAAGAAAACACAATAAAAAGAATGAGATAAAATCAGGACCAGGTAATAAACGGGATATTGACAGTCAGTATCCCGTTAGCTTTGACTGTCTACATAATATAGACAGGCAGGTTAATCTTACTTGTGTCATAGCCTAAAGCTGTTAAAGGCTTTGGAGTTTTAATTTGATCTCCATATCATTATAAAGCATGTTAGTTCATGCAGACAGACAAGCAATGACATCCAGGCCACTCGGTCTTTTGTTATTTTCTTGGTTTTAATTTGTAGATGAAAAATCTGATCAATAACAGTAATCTGTCGTGATTTTGATTGTTCATTCAACGATTCTCTGTTCCAATTGACAGCATATTTATAATGCTAAAATATGTATAATATTTTTAAGACTTTCGTCGCTCATCAATTTCTTGAGGCCACATTCGGTCAAAAACAATTACCATGATGCTGTTTGTTATTGACTTGGAAAATTGACTACTTTAAGAGGATTAAATGTCGCAAATTTTGCCTTTATCCGCGAAATTCGCGAAACTTAATCTTTTCAAAGACGCCATTCGAGAAATTTAACCCCCCCCCCAAAAAAAAATGTTGAAAATAAGGTCAAATCCTTAAAATTTTACAATATTTATTTTTGATTATTTAGATTATTTAGATTTGCTTCTATTTTGACATATAGATATATGTTTAAATAGCAATACTTTCTTGCTTTCCTATTTTCAATATCTCCGTAAATTCCGCTAAATTAAATCCCTGCGAAAATTAGCTGTATGGTACGCGAAATTAAATCCGGATTGACCGAACCGGAAAATTTAATCCCGCGAAAGCAGGTGATGTTAACCATATTCGTGCTGATGGGGCGCCATTTGGATTAAAATTAAAAAATATTATTTCGTTCAGATACAATTTCATTTCTAAAAATGTCAAAATATCGGCCATTTTTGTCTCTTTTTGATGACGTCATCAAAAATAATGACGTCACAACAATTTTGACAATAATTATCAACTACTTTCATGATAATAAACATGAGTACAAAATTTCAATATGTTAACACCATTATTTCAGGAATTACATAGGGGGGACCAAATGGTCCCCCCCCCAGCATCTGAGAGCCCTCAAAAGCCCAGTTCTAATAGGGTTAAATCAGTTTTTAAATCAGTTTTCGCGGTACGTGGTCAGAATTCCTTTCTAGTACGTTTCGGCACCTTATGATCTATTTAGTGGGTGGTTTCGGGTGGTTTCATAAAAATAGTGGGTGGTTTCGGGTGGTTTCGGGTGGTTTCGGGTGTTTTGGGTGGTTTCGGGTGGTTTCGGGTGGTTCCATGTTTTAGTATAATGTACTAACAAAAAGCCTAGAATAGATTCATTTGTGTTTTTACCATTATGACGTCATTAAAAGTTCAATTGACGTTCATAAAATATTTTTACTTTTTGCGATTACTAGCAGACAAACTGTTTCAACTAGTTTATTAGAATCAATTAATGTATTTTCCAAAATCATTGTTGGCATTTTCCCGTCCCATTATTGCCGTTTTCCAATTTATAAAGTTATTATCCATTTCTTTAAATTTTTTGATTCTCAATCAGTTGTTGATTTTATGCTTACCGCTACTTAGGTTCGCAGCCCTTGGCTTCTTTATATTTGATTTTTCATTAAACATAAACTGTAAGATATACTTACATAGTACATTAAAAAACAAGAGAAACAATTTACGTTAGTAAATATTGCGGTTGTCAAATTAAAATCTAAACCAAAACCCATTAGCTCTTATTTTGTATTCAAATAACAGCCCTATGGGTATTTTTTTCCCAGAGAGACAGTTTGTATTAAAATGTTTGTGTGCTTGGGGTGGAGGGGGTGCTTATTCGAGAGGGGCGGTAACTCTCTTGGATGGGAGCTTATTAGAGCATATACGGTTGTTGATATCATAGTTCAACTTTGGATGGTAAAATTGAAAAAATCGTAAATGAAAGATTCTGAAGTGTAATGTATTTTTTTATCAATCATCAAAGAAGGTATATCTCATAAATAAATAAATAAACTCACTTTTTGCCTTCACTCCAGTAATGTCGCCTTGTTCCCGTCGTTGCGCCTTAATGAGAAAACAGAAGGTGTTGGACTGCATATATACCGCTTATCACGTGGTATCTTTGAACCAATCACGTAATATGGGAAATATGGGACCATAATGAAAACAATTCATATGTTATGTAATGCTGCCTTTTAAAAATTATCTGAAATGAATGAAATGCATCTGTTTGATTTGATTTTTGATTGTTATCAATAATGTATCTAAAAAAATAAAAATAGTTATCGAAAATAGTAGAAAAATGATTAATTACGAAATATAAAACCTAAGAATGCCTTTGCATATTTTAGATTTCTAGATTCTTAGGTATCACATGAGAAATCTCAACCTTGCCAAACTTATTAGATTTGATTTATTTTGATGACTTTATTATATGTCATCAATGCTTTTTGAGAATTTTAAACTTTTGACTGGATTCGCCGCTGAAGTGGGATCCTGGCCCTTAGTAGTTACGGACTCAGAGGTGAGGCTCCACCAACTACTGGAGGCGAGTAAACTGTAATTAAAAAGTCACTAAAAACCTTAACCAAATTCTTAAACAATACGACTAACGTTTTTTAAACTTTATTCCATGTATTAAGTTGAGCCCTGCTATCAATTGGCCGACAGTTCCTTAATCCAACAATGTCGGAATAATTGTAAATTATCGTTATTAACATTTAAACATACAAAATTGAAAAAGGCTATTGGGAGACTGAATCTTCTTCGTAGACTACCAAAGCAACTCACTGCGAAATCTGCCTTTGCTATTATTTACCAGTCGATGCTAATACCTTTATTCACATACTGCACGATTATTACCAGCCAAACAAACGCACTTTACAACGAGAGGGTAAAATCCCTTAAAGATTGTGCGCACAAAATAATTTATAGAAAATAACGTTATTGTTGCAATTTTTAGTCATTGCGGAACGCATATGACTCTTTCATTTCCTCGCTGTCTGTCCGTCAGTCAGTCTGTCTGTCAGTTAGTCGATGTTATCTCCGCAATATAAGGTCAGCGTTAACGGCTCGCTTTTAAATTATCTGCTTAAGTTTAAAAAAGCAATATATATTTAACCAATAAAAATCGAAGAAACCATGGATTTTATAAATCTATGAAGAATCTATGAATCTATGAAATATCTGTGCATCTATGAATTGTTGTTTCTGGACTTTTACTTTTTATCAATATAGTGGTTATGTCGGGGTTGACCATTGGAAAAGCAGATTTTACAGAAAGTGTTGCTAATGTTAGCTTCAAAATCAATCCTTTTGTTACAGTTAGAATTAGCTATCCTTATTACACTAAAGTTGCTATCAAAATTATATTTTTTTCTTGTTGTTTTTGCACCGTTTGTTATTTAACTTAAGTTGTTATAACGTCTTAAGATAAAGCAATCTCCCAACATATATCTATAATCATTATTTAATAGTTTGTTTACCTTGGAGTCAAAATATGATTGATACTTGCTTTAACCAAGGGCAGGGCTCCACCAAAAATTTTGCCCCAAATTAGGAGTGGTGCTAAAAATTTCTTGAGGCCTGCACTGGAGAGGGAGAGGGGGGTCGAGATCTTTGCAAAGTTTCAAGGTGCAAAATTTGTTCATAAATAGAAAATATATGCTATTATAACTGTATATATCAAGAATGATTAATCAACGTTATATTATGACTCCAACATTCAGTGAAAACTTTATTAAATTCGATCAATTTGACTTGATTTTTATTTAGCCTCTCTTCGGTTTTGAATCCTACCTCTATGTTATCGTTTTCACATTTTGGACAATAGCTGAAGAGTTTTAAGCACAGCTGTGTCAAACATTTTCCTGCAAGTTTCCATGCTAGTGATACTGATTACATTTTAATATCAAGATTTTTCCTTTGTATTATGTTCTCCGCCGTCGTCTGCGGATATCCTGCAAATTTCAGGTGGATTATCGGAACAGTTTTATCCTTAATTTTCTCCTTTTTAAGTTTCCATCGCCGCCTAGGTCATCAAGATTTTTCTGTTTTCTGATTATATTTTCCACCGCTGTCTGTGGATTTCCAGCGGAACTCTTTTATCCATGATTTTCCCCTTTTTAAGTTTCCGCCGCCTGCGGTTTTCAGGTGGATCTCTGCAGCAATTTAATCCATCATTTTCTCTGTTTTAAGTTTCCGCTGCTGCCTGTGGTTTTCCGGCTACTCTCTGAGATAGTGTTATCCATTTTTATCTCATTATTTTGTTTTCTGCCGCCGCGTGCAAATATCCTTGGAATTAAGTGTGAAAATGAAAATATTAAAGAAACCCGCAGGAACATCTCCAAAATCCGCAGGCAGCGAAGAAATATAAAAAAGTTGGATTTTAAAATAATGCGGATAATTGGAATTTACATAGAAAACAGAGGGAAAAAACTGGAATCTGTGCCTAAATGTAGCTAAATTATAAAAAATAAACATCAAATAAAGTTTCCAAACTACCATGTTGAGCATATCTAGCACTTCATCATGCTGGGTCATTTTTTCATTTATAATGTCATCATTCCGTTGACTTTTTTCATGAATTTATTGCCTCTTTTAATAAATTACAAGAGAGGGAGCCTATTTTTCATGATTTAACTACAAACAAACCATTGACCTCTGACATTATGAAATGAGTATGATAGATATCTCAAATTTTCCCTGCGCCATAAATATATTTTAAATATCAAAATTGATATTGATATTCTTTTTAGAATTATATTTTATGTGACATGGAAGGGAAACAATTACTTTTGTTTACTAATCTTTAATTTGTGTAAAAGTTTGAAGATCTTTGATACTTATCATTATGTTTTACAACTTATTCTGTTCATTTGTACAGAGAGGAGAAGCAATGACTTTCAGGCCAATAGGCCTCTTGTTTTATTTTCAAGTCAAAGGGGAAGGGGGTGAATTCATCCCCCTATAGGTTTTTTTTGTTTAACTTTTTTCTAATTTTACAAACTTTTTGAAAATTTGGTGAGTTTTCTTAAAATTATAGAAGACATTTTTTCTGAAGTTTTGTCAAACTTAGATGACATCGTCAGCTTTAGGTCATTAACGGAATATTAAGATTTTGAACAGTCACGTACACTATAGATACGTTTTTTGATAACCAAAACTTTCTTTATAATTAGTTAACCATATTTAGACCACACTCCTGTATGCAGATTAAATCTAAAAAAGAAATTTCAAAAATATAGATAGCTTGAAAATCACGTGTGTTATTGTCACCTCAGGTTCCGGTGCGTTGTTTGAATATGAAGCGAACGTTGCACGAGTACCTTCAAGCACTGAACGTTATTGGAACGTCTACCGAACGTTAGTTAATTATGATATGAAATGAAACTTTCTCTCTCTTTACTCACTTTGAGTATGGAAATTGACATTCATTATCGAGAGCATTTTATTAAATTATAAGCGTCGCACCTGTGTATATGGTTTTTATTATATAGTATCTAGAGTTCTCTCAGGGCAGTTGTTGTTAGCGGTTGGTAGCGGACAGTTGTTCTAGAGGGTGTTCAGTAAGAGTTGCTTGTGTACGGTCTTGAGGAAACCTTTATTCCTTGAGATCTAGCAAGACAAATATATACATTACAACTAGAACAAACAGAAAGTCTAGCTCTTGATAGAATAATCTAAACCCGGTCAGCCAGGCAATGTCTATTGGCTGACAATGGAGGTTCTGCCGAGATTTTGATTGAACTAAAAAGGATTTTAGATATATTTTAGAACTAGCGAAAGAACCACACCAACAGACGAGAACCACATCAACAAATGAGAACTACACCAACAGACGAGCACCACACCAACAGACGA
>JAUKWF010000591.1:0-11424 GCA_032356525.1 Eutonina indicans
CACATCCGATTTTCCAGCTACAACATGCCTGCCGAACACATATTTTGTAGAAAGTGGCTCGTTGGCTGCTTGTGAATATCTAAAAAACGGGATGGCAAGATGCAATATAACTTCGAAAGCTCCGCTGCCACCATTCAACACTGTTGTTTGTTCGAGGTAGCTCGCCGTCTTTGCGGTGGTACATCATGTTCCAAAGCTCAGTCTCAATCATAGGTGTATGGCGTGGAACATTTCTTCGGTACCGACAGCAAATTATCAAAAATGTTAACAAATATTTGCAGGAGAAATCATTACATTAGATTGATCGGGATGTGACAATTATTATAGTAACGTATGTTACCTTGTTTTTTTTCGGAATCACAAATACCAGATTGGTCTTGGATTTAAAAAGGTATCGAAGACAAGATGCATGTAAATCAAAAACATTAAGTTACTACTAACACCACATGGTACTTTACCATAAAAATATTGAACTTTTATTGAAATACGCGTATCGTAAGAACGATTTCCATTATTATAGTAACGTATGTTACCATGGACAAATTTCCAAAATTATTTTGAGATAAAAAAATTATGAAATCCTTGAAAATTAATGATGATATTTAATACTTAAGAAATTATTTGAGAGATATGACATACTTTTAATTGATTAGGAAACTGTTACGAGGTAAATATTTGATACTGAGAGGCGGTCTTTCAATTCCGGACACCTTAAATTGACCTTATGACGTGTATTTGGAGGTCACTTATATCTAAAAAACGACTTAAGCTACAAATTTGAATGTTTGTAGAGAATTTGGATTACTTTTTGGTTCTTCCTGATTCAAGTACCCTTTAAAGATAATCGAGAAAGGGCCTGGACACTAAACGTCGCACTTTTTTGAGAATAGCATAGTAATATAGTATTGATGGTGTTATTTTCGAAAGATGAATTATACTGGTTTCAAAATATCATTCTTAAAGTTAAGATGTTATTATCATGCTCACCATGTGGTTTTATTAAAATTATTAAATATTCAAAATCATTGAATCTATAAAACAGAATAAAGCCAAGAAAGAAAAAACGCATAGGATAGATATTAATTCTAAACTTTATTTTCTGTCCTACAAAATACTATCTCTTGAAAACCTAAATCATAAGAAGATGTTTAAAAATGAAATAGAAGCTACATTGTTTTTGTTTGTTTTACAACTTAATATGGTTCTAATATTAGCAGGCATGTTACTGATCTCAGATGAAATGGATATTCCAAAGTCCGAAATTATCTCCAAAAAAAATGGCTTAACTAAAACACAATGTGCGTTGAAATGTAGAAATACAGAGAAGTGTTGTGCTGTTGGTTTTTTGAAAGAAGAAATGGAAAGTGGAAAACGTTCTATCTCTTGTTATCTTTTAACAACAAAAGAAATTGGCAACCCATCGAATCAATCAGAAAATGTTCAAAAACTTCAAATTACTGTAAGTGCGTATGTAATTTTAATTTAACTTTTTTTCTAAAGAAATTTAAAAATTCCATTTACAAATTTATAAAACTGCTAGCAACCGAATGGGAAAAATCTAGTCATAAAAACCAACATTTAAATAGATATTGCACATTGAATTGATTTTAAGTCGACCATCCCTCAAAAAGAGGGCTTTCTTTCCAATTTCATTCCTAAACATTTGGATTGAAAAACAATCGTAAAATTAGTTCCTCGTATGTATAAGAATATGGAATTACTTATTACTAACAGAAATTTCTCCCTAAAAGGATGCGAAAATCAACTCATATGTCTGGACAATCTCCAAAAACGGTACTGCTCTTGTTCCGCTTCTGTGTTCCACCCTGTTTTAAGAACTGCGATAAAAAAGGGTGCATCGCAGGGCAAGGATATTTATCCTGGCATTCTTAAACTCTGCACTGTCAATCTTTATTATAAAACCATTCCTTCCCAATATATATTTTCAAACAAACAATTTCTGACAAAATTCCATTAGCCAACAAAAATGCATATTTTTGTTTAGTCACCCTTAAAAACTACAATGGCTTTATATAACTTTTTTTTTAATGGGTCAGTAACAATAAAATGTTGTGTGTCAATCTTTTGTGTAAATTTTCACCCTTAAAAACTACAATATTGACAGTCCTTTAATTTATCTATCTACCGGTAACAATTATGCGTTCTATTGAGTTTTATGTTGTTAAATAGCATCTGAAAATTAAGTTAAAGCAAGGAAATGCAATTTTCGAATGTAAAATAAGATTTAAAATGAGATTAATTTATTTTATTTATCCCATATTTTTGCCTACTGGTATATGCGGCCCCTAAGGGTCGGTTTTTCTTGCAAGCAAAATACACTGTATTGGGTGGACTTTCAGTTATGCATTGTAATGGTCTGATTTTGGAGATTTTTTCAAGATTTTTCTAAAAATTTGCTTCTCACAGAAGTCGATGTTTGATGAATTGAATGTTGACGCCAGTGGCTAAAAATCACAGAATCTATGGGAAAGCATATCCATCAAATATTGTATACAGAAGATTATTGTTTGATAGCCAATGACATATAACATTAAAAGTGTATTTTTGTGGAAATTCCGTAATTGAATTTTTCAGTCTATGCCAAGACCATGTTTGGTAGGTTTCTCCTTCATACAAATCTGTTATCAATTTGATGTTATTCAAACACCTAGCTAATTGTTTTGATTTTTGAAAAGAATACAGTATGTTGATATTTGTTACCATAGCAATATTACTGACGGCTGACAAATGTGTTAAAAGGGTTAGAATTGAAAAATCAATAATTTATTGATTTTACTATAACAGTAAAAAAATAACAATTTCAGTAAAATATTTATACGCATTGTCGGAAACATGGTGCGACGCTGTCAAGATTGAATACAATTCTTCTGATACGGATCAGGGGGTATCTTTTTACTGTAACACCTGTAAAGTTACCCCCGTGTAAATTGCATGGAGGTAGCTATGTTGGTTGCTTGGGAAATAGAACAAGGAAAACTTTATTCTTTGTAAAGGAGAAATTTTGATTAAAGTGAAAAAAGATATATACCCCTTAAAAATTGCAAACTCAGTCAGTACATATAAAGCTAAAGATATTTACGTATAAATCATTATGAATCTTGCAGGTTGTGCTTTTAGATAGTGAAAGGTTTGAGCTTTATAAAAAAGTAACGTTTGCGAACTTAATTTTTGAGTAAGATGGTGTATTTTTGCAAAACATGCAATATTGGGCTGCTCGCTGGTGTTAAAATTTGAATTTAAATGCTCATATTTATTTTATGTTGTTATTTTATGCTCAACTATAAAGGTTTATATTGAAAAACAATTCCTCACCAGCACAAAAAACTAAAATTCGTTATTATAATGTTAAAAATATTCTCTCAGGATATGTTAATCTAACATGTAGGTTTTAAGGGGGTGTGTGTTTTTACCTCCTTTTTATCTACATCTACAGAGTAAATGGAAAAAGAGGGACAAAAAATCTAAACATGATTTAATTTATGCTAAAAAACGAGTTCAAACTGTAGTTATTTTACATGTTGTTTTGTTACACATCACAAATAGAATCTTTTTGATTCATACCCTTCTATGCATTTTTGATTCATACCTTTTTATGCATTTTATTCATACCATTATATGCATTGTCTTTAGAAAAAACAATATTCTTAGTATCGAGACAGATTTGATTTGCTCTTTATTATTTTCTTGTTTCTTGATATGATTAAATTTGGATTATTTTTCCCCAAACCAATATTATTTGTGGGTATGATATTAGTTCTTATCAATCATATATATCTTTATCAGTATATGTATTAAATATGTCAAAATTTTCTTTTTTAGAAAACATGCGATACAAGAGTCCCAGGTAAAGTTATTTTTTGTATTCTTAAAAGTGTTTACAAAATTTAATTAAATTTAATTTATTTCGTCATCAGCCAAATGAGCATGGCTTCCCCTCGTTGCGCTTGTACGTGAGATAAGTAAGCACGGTTAAAATATGTACGCGCGTTGAAGAATCGAGGTTGCAAACTAGGCTTTTACGTGAGGTTCAGGCCTGCCCCCCCCCTCCATAAATCCTGATAGAAACATGCTAGAGGCATAACATTTTATAAGGCTGTGACGTCATAAAATATGTCAAAAGTGACCAAAAAATGAGAAACTTTTCAAAATGCTCTTAAGAGAGATATACTTAAAATTTTTCAGTACTGTTTTGATTTCCTGACAGCCTAAAACCTATCTATCTATGATATATGATACGAATTTTTATCAATAACCAACATCTAAACCCCAATAAGGCGCCAAACTTGAAAAAAAATAATTTAAAATGCGCTATGACGTGCTATGCGTTTAAACTTAGCGTAATGATGTTTCTTTTATTTCGATAAACATATTTTGAAAATATGAAGTTGATTGGATCATTATTTCAAAAGTTAGAAACATTTTGTTTTCAATCGTTGTGGCGTATAGAGTTGAATTGAAATTCGATACCTGGTTTTGAAATATGGTCAATAATTCCTGATTGGCAAATAGTACGGGTCTGAAATTTTCAAAATATGTGTGTATTATAATAATACAGTATTAGTACAGTATAATGCATTAACTTTATGACAAAAAAAAAATCTTCCTGAATGAACCAAACACAATTTTAGTACAGTGGATGGACTCTTTCTATCTCCAACTAGCAAGGAAGTAACATATTTTATTATCGAGACGGAGAAAGGCAAATAACTTACCGAATGTCCCAGGGACTTACTGTTTTTGTTCGAGATAGAAAAAAGTAGTCAAAATAAGAGAGATTCAACTGTATTTTTATTATTTAGAAAACTTGGCAAGATACTATGGTGAAGCTTCACAAAGCTCGACCTTTAAATCAACTTTGAGCGCTGCTCGTGCTATCGATGGAGATATGTCTACTATTGCACACACTTCTGATGGTGTCAGAGAATGGTGGAAAGTTCGGTTCAATCGGCGAGTGTACATCAAGTATGTACATTTCTACAATCGAAAAAGTAGTTCATACCGTTCGTCTGATTTGTCAATCCAAGCATTGTTGATGAGTGATGCCATCACAACAACAATGCTTTGCGCCAACACTGGCGATATGAGTGGTGTTGATGATAAAATATTTCATTGTGAGGAACAGCCAACACGTGCAGATGAGTTAATGATCATTAACAACAAAGAAGGCAAGCAGTTCATGAACTTCCGTGAGATTGTTGTTTATGGCTTTTTAAATAAATTATAACGCACACAAAAAACAGTGTTAATCTTTAGTTTTGTCTAATTTTGGCCTGGTGTGGGGTGGTGTGGGTCTATTTTGTCTAATTTTGGCTTGGTGTGGGGTGGTGTGGGTCTATTTTGTCTAATTTTGGCTTGGTGTGGGTCAAGCTCATAAATTGTTGGCCTGGTGTGGGGTGGTGTGGGTCAAATTTATTTAATTGGTGTGGCCTGGTGTGGCCTGGTGTGGGTTTAATTTGGCCTGGCGTAGGTTGGTATGGCCTGGTGTGGGGTGGTGTGGAGTGGTGTGGCCTGGTGCGTAGTTTAGTATAGGCCATATTTCTCATATAATTATAACAAAGATACATGTTTAATAACATAATATATATATAGGCTACACATAAGTTGTAACAAGTATGAAGGATATAAGGCAACAAAAAATTTTCCAAGTACTTTCGCGGGTATGACTCGTCTTCAGGGTTTTTTCGCGTAAAAATAAAAAATTGAGAAAAATATCTTATTTTAACAAAATTAAGTGGCGTCAAATAGTTACAATGGAACAAAGCGTAACTGGTGCCTTCTGAAAAGTAAGCGAAAATTTTGGACGTGTGTTTCAAACTTAAGTCATTTGTGGGTGCTAAACTGTTTTGTCGAGGGCTTGTGGTTGAATCCGTATGGCTTGAGTATTTTGAGTGTTTTCATCCAGAAATTTCTCGTTGTAGTAGAATGTTTCGTTTTTATTCTTTTGCTTTTCCTTGTCGTTAATTTGTTCAATTAGTGTAAATTTTGCATCTCGGTTGAAATTGTGTTAGTCGTCACAGAAATGTAAACCCGCTTGTATAGTATCATCTTTTGGGTGCTTAGCATTGAAACGGTGTTTATTTAACCTTAAAGAGGCTCGTTCTTCCCAACATATTGAATTTTGCATTTTGTGCACTATCCATCAGATATATGGTAAAACCAAACGATTTTTTAGTTTGGAAACTTTGGAACATTTCATATTTTCAACATGTCTTCAACAGAGATTTTTTGTTTGATGTTGTGTAGCTGGGATGACACTTTCCTGGTTTTCTTGAACTTTTCTTTCTCAGGACCTGGGTGTTTAAAATCGTGGTATAGTCAGTATAGTCTTTTAAATTTCGATTGCAACGGTAAGACATAGACATATTTCCATAAAATGCTTTGTGTATCTGGTGACGTCATTCATGTTGTCTTACATCGTGGATGAGCAGTATCGGGCATTTTCTCCGTAAAAAAAAATAAACTTTTAATAAAAGTTTTTAAAATGCAGATAGGAATTAGGAAAATAAAATAAATATATTCTAACAATCTTGTATATACAAAGAAATGTTATGGTGTTATGATGTGAAAAAGTCAAAGCCTGAACTTCAAGTAATTTCTTTTGACATATAACATTTGGCAAAGGAAGTAAGTGACATGTCATATTTTACAAAACTAGTTTCACATAATTCATTTTGTTGATTTTATTTAGAATTTTTTTGTCACATACTTCCAATGAAAAAACGTCAAAAAATATATGATTAAAGGATGTCAAATAGCCAAAAAAGATATGTCCAGAAATCTCAATTTTTTTAAAAAGTTTTACCTGCTTTCTTTTGCCAAATTACGGTAGTATAGTATTAAGTCAGTAAAGAAAATATATCTTTACATGCATCTTCATTCTACAAAATCACAAAGTTTAAGTGGCTACTTTTTTCGGATATGTCGTGATATTGCTTCCGCCTAACGATACCATCGATGAGAGAGTATCACTGCTAGCTAGCTATAAAGTCACTTAAAATTCCGTTAAATAATATTATACCACATAAATCCCCCCGCCCCTACGTTAATTGGACATACCTGTAAATAAGTTAATTAAATATTAAAAATCGAAAAATTGAAATTAGTCCGCTATTTAGAGTGTCCACTTTTATTTCATTTTGTTTGATTCTTGTTTGAACTTTTGTTATACAGTGGAATCGAACTCGCAAGGCACTAAAAAATCTGTTCGAGATAGAGAAAGTTCGAGATAAAGAGATAAAAATAGCTTAGAGAATACACAAATGTTCGAGCTTCTTGTTCGAGATAGAGAAAAGTTCGAGATAGAAGGATTCCACTGTAATAACCGTTATTAAAATAACAACTTTAACTTTAACAATAACTGATTTTATTTGCACTAGCACAATCATATGTTATCTTTTTTTTACATTTTGAAGGGTTTGTGACACGGCTTTTCATAAGTAAATAAATAATCAGAAATTTTACAACTCTTGCCTCGATTCCGTGATATTAGGTAATTATTCGTGAAAAAGCACGAATCGTAATACAGCTTTTCATAAATAATTAATTATACGGAAACGAGGCAAGAGTTGTAAATTTTTTTTTTATTTATTTATGAAAAGCCGTATTGGTTTGTGTGTTTTAGTATTTAGCATTTAGTATTTAGTATTTTTCCAACAATTAAAATTATTTTATTATTCAGAATTTCTGATTTCAGCCAGTATGTCACTAGCACAATTATGTAATACAATTTTTACACTTATATGGTTTAACTGTGTAAATATAACTTATTGTCCACTAATTTATAACATTTCATCTTTATTTAGAATGTCTGCTTTACCTAAACTAATAACACCAATAGCCTCAGCAGAGGCAAACTTAGACATGTAGCAAAATTTCAGGCTAGCGCTAGTTAGCGCCAAAGGAACCAACCTTAAGGGGAGAGAGGGTCTTTTGTCAGTTATAAAATTCCTGGTTCTACTTGGCAGTATTCTGCTATCATCGGATACATGTTCAAAGTGGACAGTGTTTACAAGAACGGACAATTCTGTAAAATAAAGTATATACAAAGCGACCATATACTATTTGGAAGTTTTTTTCAATTTCAATTTTATTATACCACGTACCATAATGAAAAAGTTGTTTCACTTATAGAAACCGGGTTGTTTTCATCAAAATAAAGGAAAGAGAAGTATTTTATTATTTCCCGTAATTAAACGGGTAGTAATTATCTTTTAAAGGTTACAATCGGGGGAAGTTCTTACTTCTTGGCAAGACAAATTACTATACAAAGTTACTTCCTGTCACGCTAATTGATTCATATCTATTTACAAATTAATAAATTGACCAAAAACAATTTTCATTTAACCCTTATGGGGTTGAAGTTGCAATGTAGACACAAAGATATATATCTTTGGTAGACACCTAGGAGTTTCGCAACCCGCTAACTGGCTGTAAAGAATGTCAAGTGTCAAAAAACCCTGGGGACGATAAAGGTTTAAAAACTCATTGTCACATGAAAAAATTCTGCATATTTCCCCAAACATTAATACCATTTATTTAAAATTTCAACTGTTTTTTTTCACAGAGAGTATTGGATTTACCGTGTATATACTAGTATCATCCCCATTAAAGTCAAGCCAAGTATAATTATATATTACCATATACCTTCTCTATTCAACTTTGCTCTAACCCTAGGCGCAGATCTCACATAAAAATGAGTAGAGTGAGCTAGAGTAGATGCACAATTTCAGGAGGAGCAGAGTGAACTTTTATTGAAAAGCCATTTTTTTCTGCAAACGTTAATCATTAATGCCTTTTTAATTATGCAGTGTATCCGGAAAAAAGTATCGACTACTCTTTAGTAGATTTTTTAATTTATGCAGGATAAAAGTAGTTAGTTTGGTTTAAGATTGTTATAATGACAATCAAAATATATCCAAAGGTATTTCGAATTAATTGTCACTCAAATCACTTTTATTTAAGACCTTTGGGAGTTTTTGTGACATGATTTTGTATCCTGAATAAAGTAGAAATCAAAAATCTACTAAACAGAGCAATACAAGTCGATACTTTTTTTCCGGATACCCTGTAGTTTGCCGTCTGCTAACTGAATTGTATGCTACCCTCTATTTTAGATTATTTTAAGCTCAATAACGTTAAATTTTCGGTCTATCAGCCTTTCGGACTTTCAAACTACCAGTAAATTGACCTTTCAGACCGTTGCCGTTGACTATAAATACCTGGAACCTGGAACCGTTCATAATTGTATCAGAAGCTATTTACAATTTAGGAATATTTTATGGATCATGCAAAAAGTTGAAATAAAATAATGATATATTATGGTACAAATTAAAATTTTAGAACATAAAATACATAAAAATAATGAAAGTGGTATAGACTTAAGGATACATCTACCAGTGCTAAAAATATACAATTCCTAATGAAAACTGGAAAAGTTTTTACAACATTTTTTAGTGGCGGATCCAGCCTCTGTGGTAGATTATTTTATCACCGTATCTTTGTTATTGCTGATACAAATTATATATGACTTTCAGATTTGAGCAGGGGTAAATTTAAAACTTGCATTCAGTAACGGATCTATAATATTAAGTGAAGTTCAGAAAGTAATACCTCCGCCGATCAGGTTGAGAACTAGATCATTAAAATATCGAGAGAAGTACCTTAAGGGAAGAAATTTTGGCGGAAAGAAAATTTGGCGGATTTGGCGGATTTAGCTGAAATCCGCCAAATTTAATTCCCGTCAAATTTAATTTATTTCGTCATCCGCCAAATTAAATTCCGCCAAATCCGCTAAATTTTCTTTCAGCAAAATAGTCCTACGGCTCTATATACACTAATTCACCATTAATATATGAGAACGAATAAAATAATTTGCATTATCTTAAATTATGGTTCAGTTCAGTTCAGGTATATTGATAGGAAACAGTCCTGCGGCTCTAGCCGGCGCTGCTGCAGTACTTCCGGCGACCCTGAATAACGTACATACGGCATTCTTGAGATTGTATAAGCATTATTTGGAGCCATGGAATGATAGGCTGCTATCTCTAATCTCTAACTATAGCCTATATACAGGTCAGAGAGGGGCCAGTGTTAATAGTGTTCTTTAAGCAGAATGGTTCTTTGGTTTTGATTTCATTTGAAGCGTTTCTTCATCCATATCTAAAAAAAAAGAAAAAAGAAAAACTTTCTTTATGTATATTGTATAATTCATATAATCTATAATTTATAATTCATATTCTCGTAAAATAGTACCAATAGGAAAAAGTCGCATAATTGTTACAAATTTTTTCTATAGAACTGTTATCAATAAGAATCCTGTTTTTCTAGCAAAACACCTACAAAGGAGCCCTTAACATTTTAACAGAATTAACAGTTTCCACCACCCAAAAGCCTCGAGGTGGCGTTGAACCCGGAATCTCTCACTTCTGAGCTCAACGCCTTAACCACTCTGTCAGACGGATTGTACAGATTTACTCACGGTAATTTTTATACAACACTAGTGCCACCACACCAACAACACAGAGTAAGACACATGCAGCAATAATTGACAAGATGGCGATTAATGGTAATTTGTCTTCTTCAGCGTCTTCGCCCTCCTTCTCGACCTCTAAATAAAGTATATAACAGAAAAATAAAATTAGGTGTTTTAGAAATTTATGGGGTTTGCTGGATAATTTTAAGACTGGAACGGAAAAAAGATCACTCAATCTAGCTCGCAGTATACAAATTGTTTGATGTAATACAATACAGTGGAATCTCTCTATCCCGACTACTCTCTATCCCGACTACTCTCTATATCGAGCTTCTCTCTCTATCTCTAAACAAATTTCTTAGAGAGTAATACATTATAATGAACAACATTTCACAGGAAAAGTGGAAACTTATTGAAACATTCTTCTCGTACTTTGTAAAGTATTTAAAATATAACCAAATGTACAACTATGTATGGAAAAACGTCCAAACAACGTCTAAACAACACTCTTGTACGACGTGACGTTTTTCTGATGTTTTGTGAACGCTGGAATGACGTGCGAATAAGAAAACTTTTTTAAAGAACATTACAGGGGCAGATCCAGCCAAATCAACAAGTTATGAAAAACGTTGTTTCAACGTCTAAACAATGCTCTTACTCGCATAATTTTGCTGACGGGTATGTGCAGCCCCTAAGGGTCGCTTTTTCTAGCAAGTAAAATGCACTTTCCAGTCATATGCACTGTAAAGGGTCTGATTTTTTCAAATTTTCCAATTTTTTCAAGAAGGGTATGTTTTTTGCCATTTTTCACGTTAAGCGAGCGAAAGAGCGATAGAAAGAGTAAAAAAGAAAACAGTATTTCCAAACCTTCACGTGTCGCTTCATCTGTTATTAAAGCCACTTCAAAATCCACATTATATACGAATGTTTTG
>JAUKWF010000592.1:0-11413 GCA_032356525.1 Eutonina indicans
TTATGTTTTACAACTTATTCTGTTCATTTGTACAGAGACGAAAAGCAATGACTTTCAGGCCACCCGGCCTCTTGTTAATCATTAAGAACCTATTATTAATTAATATTTGATGTTGTTGCTCATAATGGTATTAAGAAAAAACCTGGTTCAACACACATAAATATTATAACAACCTTTGCATTTCATTTGTCCTAATAATAAAAAACCATACCCAGCAGGCTCGGATTAAGTGTTTACAATTATAGGTTTGCAGTTGCAAACATTCACAAAATGAAATTATAATTAATAATTATCCCCAACAAATTTATGGTGAAATTTTGTTTATTACAGGGTTTATATATATATATATAAAAAACAGAAGCTGAGACGAAAGATTCTTTTGTTTAAACTTTTTCATATACCATGTATGCTGATTTGACTGACCAGATCTTTTGAATTTGAGAACATTCAAAGTTTAGCTAGATCCGCGCTCCTGCCCAGATTATAGACAATCTCGTTACTTTCTATGTACCCAAGGAGGTGGCTCCTGTCCTCTTTCTCACTGTTATTTTTCGGCGTACTTGAAAAGCAGTTTTTCAGTTTGATAAGTTTTGAGGAAGAAATGTAACCTTTATAACATATTCCTGGTTAAACAGAAGCCAGACTACCTATGAGGTAGAAAATAGACCAGTTCAACACAGATATCTCAGAATGTTACAAAAAAGAAACTCGTTACTACGACTTTTTTCAACGTTGCCATACAGGGGTGGGAATTGAATTTTTCGATGGTATAAAAAACTTTATTAGATTACCAAGGTAATTCGATAATACAGTATGTCCACCAAAAACCGGCCCGTGTTTTTAAGCAATAGCGTAACTTTTTCTACAATAATCAAATTTTAGCAATTTTTATACCATTCAATAGAGTTTTTAATGACGATTTCAAAAATATATGTTTTATTTTTCGTGAAATAATATTTCTTGAAATAATACCATGAAAAGTTGACATTATTTTTTTTAAGTAGTAGTTATCATATGGTGCCGCGTGAAATATCCCATTTATTTTTCGAGTTATTTTATTCGCGCTCTTTATTTAATAACAGTGCAAATAAAAGAACGAGAAAAATATGCCTTATTTCACGCGGCACCATGTGATAACTGGTTTATCGTAAGCGAAATAGTTCCAAACATAGGAAGAGTGTTTTAGCATAGTCCATCGGGTGACAGGAAAATTGCCACCCGGAAAATTGCCACCCGGAACATTGCCACCCGGAAAATTGCCACCCGGATGATTTCCACCCGGACAATTGCCACCTAGAAGATTGGCACCCGGACAATTGTCACCCAGGAAAATTGCCACCCGGAAAATTGCCACCTGGAAAATTGCCACCCGGAAAATTAGCACTACTCAAAAGGATATTGGATTTCCCTGCTTCAGGCAATACAAATAACAGGCAAAATGCACGGAAAACTTATCTTGATTATCTTGATTAAATAGCATTACAACTTTGACATTATCAGTCGAAAATCATCGTGTTATTATTCAAATAATCGTTTATTGTTTAAAAATTAACGGGGGAAAGATTATAAATTCAACATATTAAATTCAAATGAAACATGTGAACTTTGATGAAGGGTAAAAATGAATGTATAGTATTAAAACAGTGAAAATTGTTCGCTTGAAACCAGTAGCGGATCAAGTGTTTTGCAGAGTTTTCAGGTGCGAACGTTCAGAACTGGAAAAGATATGTTTTCTCTATTTTTTCAATTGTGAAAATTTCATAGACTCAATTTTTTTGACGATTTTATTGCTTGATTTAAATAATTTTCTGATTTTGTGAACCCTCAACATGGGGCTGGATATTGAAACTTATAAATCTTATTGTAAAAACTTATTGTAAGTCCGACAATAATAACGGATTTATCACTTATTATTGAACTTTGGAATACCCTACGGGACCAAAAATTAGAATTTTCAAAAAACAAAATAACGCTCGATAATTGTGCCAAATTGTAACATAATAAGATCATTTTTGACGTCTCTAGGTTGCCCTAAATTTTCAGGCAATTTTCTTGTCACCCCTTTGGGTAGTGCTAATTTTCCTAAGTAAATATTTTCCGCAGGTGGAAATTACCATCAAGCATCGCTCGCTGACAATCTTGAAATCAAGCTGACCTTCAACGATGCTCAGGCGGTCATTTTGGGGAGCACTGCGACATTGGCAGCGGCAGCATATGCTGACTACGACTACTCGGTAACAGACATTCGCACGGAGTGTGATCAAGTGACGTCTCCAAGCCTGGTGAGCTCAATGAGAAGCGTCTACCAGAAGCTAGCTCTGCCATTTACGCGAGTCAAGGAACATCAGTTTAAGACGATCAACAAGTCCGACGGAGTCTTCAATCTAACGGTAAATGCTTCCTCCAAGAGTCTATCGAGCATCTTGATCTTGGCAGTCGACCCCGAATATCGTAAGAAATTCGAGTACAAGACTGTGTGGAAGAACCATGACATCACCCGAGTCAACATCGGCATCGAGGGCGTCGCGAATGTCAACGCGCTATACGCCTCGGAGATGGAAAAAGAGAACACTTATGACCAGATCCGTAAGCTCTTTGGAAGCGACGACGTCACTCTAGGGGACCTTTTTGACGGAAAAGTACGCGCTGTCCATAGATCTGCGGCCCTCCATCGATCCAAGCCAGCACGGCAACGGGGTCAATTTACAAAACACCTCAGAGGGTGTAACGCTTGAGATTCATCGCGTAGCTGGGACTGGAAATGGAAAGCTAAATCTGCACGTCTTCATCTTCCAAGCGCTCAGTTGAACATTCTGAATGGGAGATTCCACAGCGTCGAGGTATAGTGCTCCTATTGGAGTCGCTAGGCAATCACGGCTGCAAAAATCCCACAAAAAAATTTCTGAGATGTTTTCATGCATCTAAGAAATGTATATCAAAGATCCCCATACAGCGATGCTTATAGGTCCCACGAGCTGCGGCAAGACTGGGAAAGTTTTCGACCTGATCGAACACGGGTACATGCATCACTTTGAAAACATCGTAATTTTCTGCCCTACTCTGCGTTGGAACTTTTTTTCAGGCGAGGAGACGCTATTCATCGTCGATGATGTGATCACCGACGAGACCCTCGACAAAAAGCGGCAGCCCTTGCTAGATCTCGCCATTTCGGGGAGACACCGAGAACACAGTTTGTGGCTTCTCACGCAGTCGTACACGGCTATTTTAAAAAATCTACGCCGACAGAAGAAGCAATTGTTCTGGTATCCGTCTGAAAAATCGGATCTCAAGATGATTGACGAAGAGACGAATCTGATGAACTCCGAAGACCTCTCTAGTGTTAAAGAGCAGCTCAAGTGCGAAAAACACGCTTGCCTCTACGCGAGACTGAATCACCCGAGGACTTTTGCAGTTATCAAATAAACATGACTGAACAAGTCACAAAATCCAAGAATGAAGGTCGAGTTGCAGCTCGGAAGCGACTTGTCGAGTGGAACCGCAAGAACAAGAAGGAACTGCTCAACACGCATAGCGGCATAAGGTACAACAGCTCAAGTACTGAGTCTAGTACTGAGTCCAGTACTGAGTCCAGTACTTCTTCAAGTGCCTCAAGTGCCGCCTTAAGTCAAGGGTTGCTATACTGTGTAGCAGCTGTCGCTTTAGCCGCGGCTGTATTCTTCCTGTGGAAGCGTCCTGCGGTGCAACCTGCGAAGAACCAAGAAGATCGCCTTGCAGCTCATGACTTCATTTTTAAAATGAATTAAGGTATAATTAACATGTCCAGTATTGATACTAAAGAATTGAAAATAGTCTGGGATTTGGCCTAGTCTTTGGAATGACGAAGGTTGCGATCGACTACTTGAACAGCGGGAAAAAGCCGAGGTTAACTTCGTTTGCTAAAAATGGCGGCATTGCTGCAGGAGCCGACTTAGTCTACGACTACGGAGTCAAGCAGAAGTGGTGGCCCTGGATCTAAACGTTCGTTGTGTTTTGTCTCTCGTTTTAAGAGAGCTTTCGCACTGCTCGAGAGGTCTAATAACTGTGGAGCAGTTCAAGATCCCGATTGTCCACACCACTCAGGTCGACATAAGCGTCGCACTTCCGTCTTTTTGCTGCAAACACACTTCGAGTGAGCCTGCGAGCTGTCAAGACCATTCACTTTGTGATTCCTCGAGCGGAGCCGCTAGGCAATCACGGCCGCAGGCGATCAAGTAAGTCTGCAGACTCACTTGAACCAAACACCTATTCTTGAATGGTGGCAGGTACGCCTATCTCGTAGAGATCTTCACGAGTTACCACCCTAACAAAACGCAACCTATCACTTTTACATTTTTTGCCTTCATCAGCTTTAGAAATTCAGCTTTAAACTCTCCGCCGTTGTCTACATGGAGCTCTTGTGGATACTTCAAAGATCCCTTCTTGTAAATCTCCTTGAACATCTCAGCGACCTCGCTGGCTTTGTTTGTTCTCCAAGGTCTACTCGCTTTATACCAAGAAGCCACGTCAATCACGTCCAAGGTATATTTGTACGTGTTTTGGTACACTTTGTCAGCTTGATGGATTTTGTTTACTTCTGTCACGTAGTAGTGTGGATGGTCCACGGGATAAGGCATATGAACTTGCCACAATGCTTGTTTTGCTAGCCAAGCTTTTACCTCTTTCAGAGATAGTTTTGTCGCTTTACGAAGCATGGTAAGCCCGTCCAAAAGATTCCCCGGCTGGTAGTAAAGTTTCTGTAGTTCCTCGCTCATTTATTATACCTTCGGCGTGGTTTGCCGTGTGCGCTGCTATCAAGAGAGGCGTCAAGAATCGATAAAACGTACCCACCAGCAAGGCTCCAACTTCCGCCATCGACTCTTTGATGATCGGGTCGCTATCGATTTTCAATATCCTAGAGACTCCTGTTGCGTATAGATTCACAGCGTGTTTTGACACAGCTTTCCCCGTCATCTCGGCCTACTGCTTTGCATCGTGCTGCTGATACTCGTCGTACAGCTTTTCCACGACCCTTTCCGTAGCTTTTCTGATTCGATTCACCGTCCATGGCGTCTTGCCAGGTAGCTTGTCGGCTTTGCCTTGAAATTCCCGCTTGCTTTCAGAGGCGTCTACCTCTTCAGACTCCTGCTCGACATGAAAAATCTCGTTAATCTCGTCACTCATTGTTTTTATTAGACGAAATACTACAAACAATATTGCGTAGATTGGCAAAACCAGTAGCACTTCTAAGATCATTTATTTTTCTAGTGCTATATAGCCTCGAGCAAGCGTAGCTATTTCGTCTTCTTGGATGAGTCTCTTGTCATCGTCTCTGTTTAAAGCAATCTTACACTTGTTCACCGTGTAAACTTCGTGCTTCCTGTGCTCGAACTGTACCTGCTCTCTGTAGACCGTGCTGCCGTCAAACAGACACCTCTTGTAGTCATCGAAACTTAGAGTCTCGGCTACCACGCACTTTTTAGTCCCCTTACAGCGTTTTTCTTCTGGCTTTTTCGCGTCTAGCTTGCGGTACGCGTAAATCTTGGCTCTCAGTGCTGCAAACTCTGTCATGACCTTGCCTCCCAACTCGTCCTTCATTAAGCCTATGACCTTTTTGTTTTTGCCGATGGGAAGCGGTCGACTGTCCTCCTTCAAATAGCCACTCGTGTCGAACCTTGCTTCCACGTAAAAGTCTTTCGTCTCGATCTCGTATACGAACGAGTCCGTGTCAATATAGCAAAGCCTGGCTTTGCTCCCGTATTTTGGCCTCATAAAGCCGTAGTGGAAGTCGTACATTAACGTCTTGCTCATATCCAATATTACCTGTCCTTGAAGTTGGGCTTCATGACGTACTTTTTGTACTTTTGCTCTTCGGTCATCAGCTTCAAATCTCTGTGGTTTCGAATGTTCTCCATTGTCTTCCGGAACACGCTGTTGTTCATCAGGTTGAAAAAGTCCTTCTCAAACTCGTTCCTAGCCGCTGCCCGTAGCCCTGTGTTCTTCATGATGTACGGTTTTAGCCACGCGCTCTGCTCAAATTTGAGCGCTCGATGCACTTTTTTTCCAAACGAGGCCGTGTTTGAGCGCTTGATGTAAGGTTCTACTTCTTCTTCTTGTTGAGATTTGGTACCAGTTTCTCCACCTTTCCGATTTTCATCCTCTCGGGTAGGAATGGCAGCTCGTTATGGCTCCCGTGCAGATCCTTTGGGTACTCGACGTCCACCTCCAAGATGTACCTTTGCTGTCTTTCTTCACCAGCTTATCGATAAATTCAGGCGTAAACCTTTCAACCTTTTCGATCCATCGAAAGCGATGTGTAGGGAGCTTCTGCACCATGGACCATCCGTACAGGTTGTTCGTGTCGAAGTACTGCAGAAATTTGCTCACCTCCTCCGAGTCGTAGTCAGGCATGTACTTGTTGTTAGCCTTTGAGTAGCGTTTTACAGCCTGCGTGATCCCGCCTCTAATGCCCTGCTCAAACATCAACAGCATGTCAACATCTCGCAGCAATTCCAGCTCGACCCCAGTCTCCTTCAGAGCTGCTTTCCACGCTAATCCAGGAGCTGTGTAGAAGTGCGGAGGATCTAGCTTATAGTGCTCCAAACACGTCTCGCGAAACGTCTCGAACACGTCTGCGAGCAACAACACGTCAGTCTTCAGATACGTGTCGCGATAGGCTCCTAGCGTTCTCTTGGAACATTCAGGATCAATGCGCTTCCACACTTTTTGAGCATGTTCGTAGTCTTCCTCGCTAGCTCCCTTCATATTCAGCTTGCTATAGAAGGCCTCTTTAGGAGGCAGCTCTTTCTCTTTAAATTTTTCCCAGCTGTCAACGTATTCATAAGGATATACACCTTTGCGACGCATGAGCTTGAAGTGCTCGGAGTCTGGGTAGAACTGACGAAGGTTCTTGCATTGATCATCATCCAAGTTGCAAGCCAGCTTATCCAGGCTCAACGCAGCTGTCTATGAACCGCAGCTTAATCTTTTTAACCACCGCTTTTCCATTCTTGTCTGTCACGCCGGCAAGCTTCACCGGAATCGGCACGCTGAAACTGATATACTTTTCCTTGTTCCCCGCAATGACTCCGATGTCGTCTTTGTTGAACTTCCTTCCAAGCTCCTTGGTGAAAAGATGCGCATCATAGCCACTCAAGTTATGAAAGGCAATCGGTACAAAGTCCGGTATCCTGTATTTCATGTTACAATTATTGTGCGCTGCGCCTCGATACAGCCCCGTGTAGTGACAGTGATCTCGGACTTTACGATTCTCGGGATCACCAAAAGACTTCATGCAAATGTGACAGTATCCACCGCCTCGTACTCTCTCTTCAACACGTCTGTCAGTTCTGTCATAGGTTGCTGTGGATAGAGCTCGTACAGCCGCTTTACCTCTTCTTCAACATACTCCACAAACTGCTCCACGCAGTCTTCACCGCGGTAAGCTTCAGCGGATTGGGAACCTCTCCGTAAGCAAACTTACTGTGTACACACCAGCCCGATTGCACGTGAGTATTAAGCTTCTCTGTGTTCGAAGCCTTGCCTCTACGCTCTGCCTCCATCTGGTTTTTGCCCCGCTCGTCTACGGGTTTCAAAATGCTCTCAAAGTCCGCATAGAGCATGAAAGGCACCTTGAATTGGCACTGTCCGTCGTGAAATTTTAGTCATTTGTCTTTCTCCGTAGGCATCTTGACTCTGACCTCACCGTGACTCAAGCAATACTCGTAGTGCTTGTCTCGCGCCGACTCTAAACGAAAGTCGTTTAAGCAGTTTACGCAAAAGTGATACGCGTTCCTATGCTGCGAGTTCAAATACTTCAAAAGTCTCCAGAGGTCTTTCACGGCTGTGTAGTGTCTGTTCATTCTCTCCGTCGACGATCATCAAAAGGTTGGCTTGTTGACTTCGCTTACTGTTGAATTCAGATCTGCGAGCTATGAAAATGCTCTTTTTGTAAACACAAAGCACGTTCACCGCGATCCCTGGGTTGCTCTTCTCGACCTTATAAATCTTGTTCAGAGCTAAAGGAAACTCTAATCCTCTCCAGTCGCACCGATCTGCCAAGGAGTTCAGCCTGCTGATGCGTTGTGGATTGTTTCTCAATCTCTTCGTGATGCAGCGATGCTATGATAGCCCATTTGAAGCACTCTTGGTCCTTGTTTTTAGGGTTGATCACAGCCTTTTTCGCTATCCACTCAGGCAGCTCAATGTGCGAGCTACCTCGAGTAAGCTCCAGCTTGTGGAAGTCGATGTCCAAGTGCATGATGTGGTCTAATGTGAAACCGCTCTTGGGCAGCGCAGGATGCTCGACTTGAGTCTTGAGATGCCCAAACATGTTTTTCAGGATTTCCTCCACGTTGCTACCTTGAAACAGCTCTGTCATGGCGCTGTTGAACACCTTCTCTGCTTTCCTCGCCGCTTTCCAGCGTAAAAACTGCCTCTTCTTCTTTTTTCCACATGACCCACAGGTGCATCTGAATTTTAGCCGAATCCAGCGCTTCCAGTTGTACCTTGATGAGGTTTGCAACCTGTGGTTTCACGAGTTTTATGTAGCTGTCGATATCAGTCTTGCCTCGCCCGTCTATTTTAAAGCTCCTATAAGCACCGTTCATGGCCTGCTTGGTTCAGCGCTTTCGACATTCTCCTGCTCTTGCTGAGCCGCATTGCGGCGATCTTAAGGTTCAGAGCTTTCGACATATTCTCCTATGCTTGCTTCTCTACTTCAGTTTTCAAGCCAAACTTCCCCTGGCACCTTCATACAAACCCACGATGCGACTTTTCGCCGTTGAAAAAGCGCTGCTCACTGGTTTCCTAATCGACTCTGGCACGTAGTCTACGAGCCAGTCGTACCACTCGTTGAGCTTGCTCTTCACTACTGGTCGAGTCTTGAATTTGAAATTCATCCGCGCCTTCTAGGAGCATTGTCACCTTGCCTAGAGGCTTCCTTTGTCCAGACCCCCTCGGAGGCCTTACTGGAGTCTCTAACAAAGAAACAAGCTTAGCCTTGGAAAGCTTGTAGTATCCTCGTTCGCCACGCTCCTTGGCGATGGCTCTCAATTCACGTATGCTTTGAGTATTCATCTTTTTTATAGATTTTTGAATTTGAAAATTTTTTCGAAGCGGTCATAACTGACACACTCATTTTGAGTATTGTTTTGAGCTCAACCAGCATCGCTTTTTTCCAGGGAATTTCCCTTTTACTCATAGTGCGCAGATTTTTTTGAGTGTCTGTTTGCGTTCGCCAACGTGAAAGTGTGCCAGAAGCATCCAGTTATACTCTTTAGTGACAAATAATTCGAAATACCTTTGGAGACATTTTTATTGCCATTAACAATCATAAACCGAACTAATTGCTTTTATAACACAAAGAAAAGTTTATGTTTTTTTATTACCATCGTGTGCTTCAACAATAAAATTTTGTATCCTGCATAAATTGAAATATCTACTAAAGAGAGCAATAACAGTCGATACTTTTTTTTTCGGATACCCTGTATTAGCTTAAAACCGTCTTTAAACGTCGTTTTAACGTCATTCTAACGTTGTAACGCCGTGTTGACGTTGTTTTGATATTCACGTGATCGCTATAAGTAGCTCTGAACGCTAAAATATATTAAAATGTATTAGGTAGTAATATGATTTTATGCTTAGCGATGCCCAACGTCAGCATTTTTTGTCCTTTTGTATCAGTAAGTCGCAACATAAAACAATTGAATAACTGAATTTTATATATAAGTTATAATCAATGGCGCAAGTAATTCTTTTTATAACAAGCATTTTATTTCAGGTAAATAGGATTTTTTTTAATTCTTTGTTGCAACCACTGGAATTTTATGGCCGTTTTTCAATTATTAAAAAGGCCCGATTATTGTTAACATTTTTGTTTTTTATTTGATTTGACTTTTAGTGTGGTCGATGACTAATACAAGCATCAAGGGGGCATTCAGAGAAAAATATTCGATATTTCATTTGTGAAAATGTTACATATATACCTCTTGTATGTAGCTCCTACCAACAAATAATAAAATCGAACTTTGGGAATAACGATATTGACATGACATGTAAATTAATCATTTTTTGTTTGCTTATTTGTTTGCTGTTATACACACATAAATCAATGATGCAGCAACCTTCAATAACCTTCCGTGTATTTTATGGGTATTACTTGACGCTCGTTTGAAGGGCACTTCTGGATTTTTTCGATTCTTCGTTAACAAAATAGTAGTTTCGCTGACGTATCTTTTTAATGACAGTTTACTCTCCTACTGCAGTTGAGCCTCACCTCTGAATCTGCGACTGGATAGAGTTTGCCTTGGTTACAACTTGTCTCAGCAATAATAAATGTACGTGTCAAAGAAGAATGCAAGAAACTGGGTCAAGAGGACATAAGTTGATGTATTTTACTCCACTGTACAGGGTGAACGGAAAAAACTGGACAAAAAAATCATAGCATAAAAATCATTTAATTTATGCTAAAACGAATATTTTACGAAAAGTATAACTGATGATGTTATGGTTTCTAATTGGATATGGATAACACAATAATGACGAATACCACCGACGACTTCTATTAGAAGAAAACAATCGAAATTTAATCAACTTTTAAAGTAACCATTTGCTACGGTCGTTGAGCATGATAATAAGAAACATTTAATATATAAATATGAAAAGAAGTATTCCCTATGGAACAAGTCAAATTAAACCCTACAAATAAAAAACTGCAGTATAAACTCGTTGTTAGAATAAATTAAATGATTTTTCATGTTTGGATTTTTTGTCCGTTTTTTTCCGTTCACCCTGTATAGTTGTAAAAAATAGCTTACTTGTATATTTTTAACTGTTATATCAACCTATTTATAATTTTCTCTGTTTATTTTAGCATTACATTTATACATAAACCAAAGAGTGTCAATAGTGGTGCATTTATAGAATTAGAAAACGACGAAAGTAAAGGCTGAAAATTGATCAAGTTGATGTAAGGAAGCTGCATGCAGGGAACTTCAATGTCAGTCGTTGGATACAGGCTTTGTCTATATTCGCAACCTCCTGGTAAATACAGAAAGGTTTTCCAAAATGAACAATTTAAGGGGGAAAAACTGATGATTGACAAATTGGAAATGTTTTATGCATCAACACACAGTGTGGCAAAGTTAAAAAAAAATGTTAATATTGTTAGCTTCGTTTTTATATTTGGATGTAACATTTTCAAGGTTTATTTGCTTATGAACCGTTTCGGTTCTACTAAATAATTATCAACTAAACTTTGATTGCAACTTAATTTTGTAATATACAATTCATTTAACACAATATGGCTGATACAGACTTTTCCTAGGCATTTCCAATTGCTTCATATTTTATTTTATCATTGTGCGGCCCCTAAGGGTCGGTTTTTCTAGCAAGCAAAATGCACTGTAAGGGTAGACTTTCAGTCATATGCACTGTA
>JAUKWF010000593.1:0-11410 GCA_032356525.1 Eutonina indicans
GCTCGGTCTGCACATTCGACCTCGGGCTTTGTATTTCCCAGTACAGATGAAAAAACAGTCAGTATCCCGTTAATAGTGACTCGAAACGTGACGTCAATCATAATACAGGATTTAAAGAATATTCTACATTGGGGGATTATAAATTTCCATACTCTCTTCACGTCCGTTTTGCTCAAAGGAGTTCCTTTTCCTCTGTAATTTTCGTTGTATAAATGGGGTTGTTCTTTTTAAGCGAAGTTGCAGGGGCAAATCTGGGACCAAAATAAGGAATCGCAAAAAAATATTCTGTTTTTCTAATGTGCTCGATGATCTCTTCTGATACATTAATCAAAGATGAATCGGCTATGGTAGCCTTGGAAAACCTAAAAAATTATCGATGAATCGCACTAAATAAAATTATCGAAATTATAAGATTATGAATTTTTTGCTGATTTTTTGCCATTTATGGTTAAACAATGTTAACATTAAATTTCGGAACATCTGCAATTGCGTCAGGATCTACCTCTGACTTGCATGATTTTTAAACTTAAGACTTAATAAAACAGGTTCATGGTTTATTATTGAAAACAGTTGTCGACTGTGAATTGTCTATATGAATGAAATATGATACAAAATACTAACGCGAGAAACTAACGGTTTACATATGGCAATTTTAGTTGGGAAAGAAACATTGGCGTTTTTTGTTATTAGTTAATGGTAAAAACCTAACAATAAGCTGTTGGTTTACGGCTTTTCATAAAGAAATAAATAATTAGAAAGCGTACAACTCTTGCCTCGTTTCCGTCATAATTACGCAATTATTTATGAAAATCATGAACCGTGTTACAGTTTTTCATAAATAATTACGTAATTATCACGGAAACGAGGCAAGAGTTGTACGCTTTCTCATTATTTATTTATTTATGAAAAGGCGTATATCAGCAGTTGCGGATTTATAGGAGTTTAAAACCATTTCAGGAGGAGAAGAAACTGTAATAAAAAAGGCATTAATAATTAAGTTATGCACGAGTTGATGTCTTTTTAATCACAGTTCACTATCCTCCTGAAATTGTTGACCCCCGTATAGATTCGGCAGTGATTCAATAATGCAAAAAAGTAATGGTCCATGTTGGCACTATGGAGTTAAGGGAATTTTGGAATTTGGTTTTGGAGATTAAGGTATCTGGCGTACCAAACGTATTTGATTTATAAGGGCCGGCGAAACCGGGGGGGCCGGGGGGGCCATGGCCCCCCCTCACTATTTTGCCAAAAATACTAAATATTTTGGCCCCTCCACTTTCAAAATGGATTCGCCGGCCCTGTTGATAACAAACAATCTTTCCTATATACAATATATAAAAACGGTATCATCGCTATTTTCCCCGTATTTTACAAATTTATTTGACGTGATTTCCTTTTATGTCCTGTACAGTCATCAGATTATCAAAACAAAAACTTGAAGTATCCTCTATCTTTTTACTTTCGATATCTTTGTCATACCATGACATCACTTGTGACATCATCTCCTGGGAGTGCTATTGCAAAAGATTGCTGATGTTGTCTTTTTGTTCATTATTGTTGATATATAACCGTTTCAATCAAATTTAAAGGCGGATCTAGTCATTTCAGAAGGAGAGTAGTGAATTGGAATGAAAAAGTCATCAACCAGTGGTAGATCTAAGGCCCTCTGCAAAACTACAGGAGGAGAGTAAATACTGTAAATAAAAATTCATTAGCTGTTAGATTTTTTTTTCAATGTACTGTAACTACTGGCAGTGAAAGAGCTAATATTTGAATGACTTTGATATTTAATCTTTATATTTTTTGTTATGTATATATTTGTTTTGTTATTCGTGAAAATTATTTATCATCCAAACAGAAACTTCAAATCATTTAATACCTTGCAAACCATACTATTTATTTCTTTTATGTTGCAAATTATTTTTGACAATTTAAAGCTTGGTTTCCATCAGTGAGATAACTCCTATCGCACTGTGGGTTGATTTTTTACACCACTGGTTGAAACTAAGTGCGATAATTTTCAGTGTCCTATCGCACCATTTTCAGTGAGATACTCAGTGCGATGAATATCAAAAAGTTTTGATATTTATCGCAGCTAACTTTCGCACTGAAATGACCCTTCAAAGAAATGCCGCATATCCCTTTAAATATTGAATAGAATCTATTGTTCCATGCATCTCTTTAAACTTGTTAAAAATGTTAGCACATGGTCAGAATGTTTTTGTTCATATTTTTTTGTGTTTATTGTGATTTTTGAATCATGCGACAAGCTCTATTGGGACACCATCTCACTGAAACTCACTTGAGGAATAAAGGTTCTATCTCACTACGCTATCGCCCTGAAAAGTGGTGCGATAGGAGTTATCTCACTTGTGGAAACCAAGCTTAACTGTCGAAAATTGAGGGTTTGCAAGATCCAGCAAATCATTTTTAAATCTAAGAAGTTTTCAAAAAGAATCAAAGAAAAGTTTATTTTTTATTTCTGAACGTTTGCAGCTACGAACCTTGGGAACCTCTCGATCTGATCCTGGTCATTAGAGATGGACATCTTCATTAAAATTAAAATGTTCTTTAACTTTTTGCTTTTTTAGTACTTTCTTTCCTTAGTGACTTTTTAAATAAAACTTGCTCTCCAGTTGAAATTTTATAGATGATCTAGCTGGCCAAAACTCGTGTAAAATGATGTTCTAAAGAAAATATTTTAACTTAGATGCGGACTCAGGGGTGTAGTAAAATTTCAGGAAGAGAGTAAGCTATGTTTAGAAACTAATAACTCTAAGTCTCAGAAACCGTCATAGTTAATGATGTTATTGCCTTTTATTGATGTTTTTTTAATTTCGCCAGCCCATATGTTTTAGTTGGAACCGTCTCTGCAGGGATGGACCAATAACAAATTTCATGAGAAGAGTAAGCTTTGTTTAAAAACTCATTGACTCATTACTAATTTAATTTGGCTACACTTATTAACTCATTAACTCATTAACTAACTTAAATTTGGCTACACTTCTAATTCCGCCTCAGCTGCTCAAGAGTATTACTTAACTTCTGGCAGTAGGTAGCAAATATTTGCAAGAAATTTGAAATTTGAGATTCTGATGGAGGATGGTATTTTGTTTATTAAAGTAACATTAATATCAACAGATGAAATATTTGAATTTGTCAACAAATCATTCAAAACAAGAAAAAGCATGTACTATACTCGTCATGTGAAAATCATTATATCATCATATAGATCTTATATATACATTTCTTGTCTGTTTGTGGACTGGTGGAAGGAGACTTATCGAAGCTCTATTAACATATGCAATGTTCAGAGCAGGAGTTGATTCAGAGGCTCGCAGTGTTTGCAGTTGCGAACTTTGAAAAAATTAAATAACAAAATTTGATCGACCATATGGAAAAGGTCACAAATATGATTATTTTGTTTATTTCATTGACTGATTTTGATAATTTTTGGATTTTCAGATGTTGGCTGGATCCGTCTCTGCAGGGGTAGATCTAAACCAATAACCAATTTTCAGGTGGAGAGTAAGCTATGTTTAAAAAGTTAACTTTGAATTAAGTGAACGCCGTTATCATCGTTTCCTCTCCTCCTGAAAAGTATTATTTATTTTTTTTGATGATCTTCGTTAATAATATTGCTAAGCTTGCTAAGGTTGATTTAGGCTTAAAAAACAAGAACTGTAACTAAATTGTTATAAAGTTTACGATAGTTCCGATTTTTTACTCAGCGCTAAGGAATGAATTCTTCGTTGCGGTTTTTTTTGCCAATTAGCTATACAATGTTATTATCTACATAATGTTATTAGAGACATACATTCAGAATTCACTATAACATTTAATTGCGGAAACGAATTTGAATGAAACTTTGCATAAAGACTCTTTGAGACAAAATTATACAAAAAGTGAAATTTTAGTTGATGACGTTACGATCTTGATAACTTTTGGTATTGAAGAACAATTCTTTATATTTTTGGATTAGGTGAACGGATTTAAATGAAACTTTGCGCAAAACATCTTAAAAAAAATATCAAGAGGTTGTCAGAAATTACAAGTTTTTCTTGGGGATGTCATGCTTTTTGGGTATTTTTTGCAGGAGTGGACTCAGGATATGTCCAACATGTCCAGGGACATACCTAAAATAATGATAGAACTAAAAATTGCACTCATAAAACATCCAACATGACGTCCGATTTCATACTTAACTAATTTTGTAGTGTAAATCACTCGAAATGCTGCGCTCTAGTCGTTTTTAAAAAACACGTGCACGCCCGACCCCGCGCGTAAGTTTTGAGATTTCCGCGCGGCAACTTTAGCCGGTGGTACTAAAGCGTTTTCTCAGCTGTTTTCTCACTCGTAGCTACCAGGCTATCGGACATACCAGGACATGTCTCACTCTTTGTTAGCCGGTGTTGCGTCAATGAATATCACACAGGCTAGTATGGACATACCTGACTGAAAAGCAATCTCTCAAGACCCCCACCCCTGCTTTTTATACTCTGTTTTTGTTTTAGCGAATACATAGATTTCAGTTTCTGAACATACCTAACTTTATACCGTATAGGTGGTCTAGTGATTGCCCCAAATGAGATTAACGATAACAATCGTGGTACGGCATTATTTGCAAATAAAGAAATCAACAAATAAGCAAAAAGTAATAAAAAGGGTGACATTTTGTTGTTGTTGCGAGCAGGGTTTGATATAGCAAGTGGTCGATCAGTCTAAACGCCAACAATAAAGTACACATGCAAAATGTATTAATTGATTTTGTTTATTCAACTGTAATGAACAATATTGAATTGACTTGAAAATAAACAAAACTTATGTGTGTACATATACAACTTATGAACAAATTTTTAAAGTTTTTACATTCAAGATACAAGATACATAGAAAACAATGTATTGGATATTTTGTCATGGGTGGATGATAATTTATTGTATTATTATGAACTGAGTAGCTGATAGCCCCGCGAAACACGCGGTAGATATGTATAACTTCGTAAACTTGTGCGCCAGTTATGAGATGATTCTAAAATGTCTTTACTATAGTTTCTAGCATGCCGAAAATGGGGTAAAACGTCAGAATTTCCCAACAAGAACCGAGATAGGATCTGACGTCAATACAATGACTTCTTCAATATTTGTTACCTTTTACCCGCTATTTTGACGTTTTACAAAATAATGTAGGGCATGAAAAAAAAAAGCTTCAAAAAAGAGGCTTCGCACGCACGCACGTAGGGACAGAATACGGCTATTATAATAAAAGATCTATAATACTGAAGTTAGCTGATGGGGCAACTTCACATGATGAAAAAATGTTAGATTATGATGTTTTTGTACATACCGTATATTGTTTTGGTACTACCAACTACATGCCAAATAGAAGTAGCTATTTTTGAGAAATAGTGAATTTCTGGACGATGTTAAACTGCTTAATATTTCTATTATGGATCATTGCTATCATTCATGATTTGATACTAGGTTTATCGCTATTATAATTATTTAGCCAGAAAAATTAGATTTTGATACATTGTTTTATTAACCGCGCGGCAGGCCCGATTTATCGACTTTTTTTGTTGAATCTTGCACATACCAGTAAAAAAATCCTGTATCCGCCCCTGAAAGACCTGATAAGTAATTTTTTTGTTCGCCTATGCAGCTTTTTATCGTGAAGATTCGTGATGAGTACGAATGTTTTATACTTTTGAATTTTCAACAAATTGTAACCAAAATGATGAAAATTGTATTTTTTCACCACATGCCAGGAAACGAATATGCAGATGTAACACTCAATCAAAACAAAGGTATGAATTTGTTTGTTTTCTGTTTTTTTTAACTGTTTTTATAAATACCAACTGTTTATATTTGGGAGTGTAGGGGATTGGATTCAGCCAAAAATTGAGGATTCGCAAAATTAAAAAAACATTAAAATCAATCAATAAAATTCATGAATGCAACGAAACCAAAGTAACCAAGTTTTCGTTATGAATATATTAGAGACAAATGTAATTTTCTATTTCTGAATATTCGCATATAGTTGTAAACCTTGCAAACCTCTTAGATCCGCCGTCACTAGAGTGTATAAAGGTAAAGGGATATAATGTTATGAAAATCTATAGATATGTAGTAAAATTTCAGGACAAGAATGAACAACGAATAGCAAAGTCATTATGTGTTAGATTTTGTGAGAGTTAATGAGTTTTTAAAGATAACGAGCTTATCCGGAAAGTTTGCTACATATGTCTAGAACCAATGGTGTCTCAATTTTAGTAAACAGCAAAGTAGGTTTCCGTAGTCTGTCTATTTAAGATTTCTCACAATATAAACCAGACTCATTCCCTACGCGTTGCAGGAAGCAGAAGCTAAGTGAGGGGAGGGCTTGCCTGGCTAGCAGTGTTATTAAAATACCTGAAAATAACGAGAGAACATTTTTACGAGCCATACACTTTTGAAGACCATACAAAGAATTTAAGCGATAACAGTAGCGGCGGAAATAGACGGCCCATATCAGCATATACACCGTACAGGGTGAAAGAAAAAAAACGGACAACAAAATGCTCAATGACCGTAGCAAATAGCTAATCTAAAAGGTGATTAAATTTGGATTGTTTTCTGATAACCAATATTCGTCGGTGACATTCGTCCATATTCTTTCATCCAATCAGATAAACACGAAATCGTCAGTCATAAAATAGTTGTTTTAGCATAAATTAAATTTTTATGTTGTGATTTTTTTGTCAAGGTGTTTCCGTTAACCATGTAATTTGATGTATATTTATTTTATGATACAGGTTTCACAAACAATGGTTACGGGGAATAAATAGATAGCCCATATCTGTATACACTGATAGTTTAATGTATATTTCTTTTATGATACAGGTTTCACAAACAATGGTTACGGGGAATAAATAGATAGCCCATATCTGCATACACTGATAGTTTAATGTATATTTCTTTTATGATACAGGTTTCACAAACAATGGTTACGGGGAATAAATAGATAGCCCATATCTGCATACACTGATAGTTTAATGTATATTTCTTTTATGATACAGGTTTCACAAACAATGGTTATGCACGTGACAGTGCTTATTACATGCCAAGTGAAGAATGCAATAACGTAAGTTGGATTTATTTTTTTCTTAGCTTGAATAAAAAGATATCCTTTGTATCAACGAAAAAATGAAAGGCATTATACATATAATTCAGCGGATACTTAACCCTATTAAGCCTAGGCTTTTAAGGGCGGTTCAGGCCTAGGGGGGGGGGGGGTCTATTCGGCCCCCTCCATAAATCCTGAAATAAACATGCTGGAGGCATGAAATTTGGGACAGACATAGGCCTGTATAGAATCTACAAATTTATCAAATAAAATTTTTCAAAATGGCAGCCATTACGCTGTGACGTCATAAAATGCGTTATAACTTAACGTCATTATTTTTGTTTCTTTGTTATTAACTTATGTTGAAAATATGAAGTTGATTGAATAAACATTTCTATTGTTATAAACTTTTTAGTTTTCAATCGTCTTTGCCTAAGTTAGTTGAATTCTGATACCTGGTTTTAACATATGGCCAATAATTCCTGATTGGCTTAAAGTATATGGGGCTGAAATTTTCAAAAAATATGTGTAATAAAGTTATCTTAATGCTCTGTAAGTTTATTATTATTATTATTAAGAGTAATGTTTATACAGGTAAAATATACATATCTACAATATATACATAAAAACACTTCAATAAAATAAATTGCTGCTATCAATGTGTGACCTTCGTTTTCATTACGTTAGTAAGATATGACAAAAAAATTGTTAAGGGGAGGCCGATTCCATTATGATGACCCATAACAACAAGATAACTAGGAATAACTTTGGTTGGTATGAGAGTCTACCAGTGTACAATTCCTACCAGCTCTTATCCACCTTTTAACTATACCTAACAGCTAACATTTTTTTTCATGAACTGTCATGTCAGTTATGGTATAAAGCAACAAACTTTTATAACATTTCATTTTATAGATGACATGTAAGGAAGGTCAATCAACTGAAAATATCTATTATGATTCCCAAGACACACTACAAACACATCAACCAAATGAGCTGTACGAATCAAACACAAACTTTCCCGAAACGGTTAATCCCGGTATTGGATCGGATTACGAAGCTGTTGCTAATAAAAGTGAAGAAAGAATAATACCAAACGAACACAATTCCGATTCGGTTTACCAAGAAGTTAAAACGGATCCTGACGATGTAAAGAACAACGTCCATGAAAACTGTTTATACGATGCTACACCAAGCCAAAAACCCGAATCGGTTTACCACGAATTGAAATCGGAAATTGATGATAAACCAGATCATGGAATACAAAATCATGTTTATTCCGATATCTATTCGACAGCTACTTGAAGTTTTTCATGTATGCATCACCTACATGTGGGCTTATCTCCAGTAGTGAAGTAGCTGTAAAATCTTTGTATAATTTGCTGTAAATTTTAAAATATTTTGATTTTTAGAAAACTGTAAGTAAAAACTTTTAAGCCGAAATAAATTGATTAATCGATATAAAACGGGTTTCACGTTAAAAGTTTTTATTATCGTCCCACTATGCTCTGTTTAATACCTGCAAGAGGCTTTTAATTAGAGCCCGTAAAAAATATTTAAAAAACTTAAAAATTTAACTGATTTTATATACTCTTGCAGGTACCTCGTCAAAAACGATTAAACAATTGGTTAAATACCATTTATACTGCAAGAACATTTTTTTACCGTGGGATATCGATATTTTAGTTTCTTTTGACGTCGCAAAAGCTGAACCCATCCTAACTGGTAATTTAGTGTATCGTCTTAGTTTCGTTAGCTGCTCTCATGGTTACAGTTTTCCTTCACATTTTCTCAACAGTTTCAATAGCTATCTCTATGCTGCATGCTTTCGTTTAATCTCCTTGTACATAGCCAATTTTCCTGATATTTATAAATAATAGACCATATCAAAGCTATAGTTATCCAGATGCATTCTGGTAGTTTATCGGGGATTAAACAATAGCAATTCCCAAAAGTATGCTTTGTTTGATAAAGAATAAAGTGTCCATAGAGACTCCGAACGACCAGAATGCATCACGATATCTGTAGCTTTGATAAGGTCTATTATCCATCAGTGTGATGTTGCCGGGTTCTTCAGTATCAGTATGAAAGAAGTTAATACTTTCAAATTCATCTCATAGGAAAAGTTATCAATATTTTACTACTAGCTATCTGAAAATGCAGAAAGTAATTTTCAAATTATTGCTGATCCTTTCGACGCTAAAGTTTATAGCACCGATGCTTGAAATCCACAGAACATTACTTACAAGTTCTTGTGACGGACCTTACTGTTTAACACACGATTCATTCACAAATCCAACAAGAAAGGAGATATTTTGCCGCGTTCGAAAAGCCACGTGTCATGTTGCGAAAGGATTAGCGGCGACAGGATGCAACGAGTGCATATGTGATAGTTTCAAAGATACCTTCTTTTCATATGAGCATGGATGCTTGGATGTAGAAGAATCTAAAAACATCTTTGAATGTGAGTAAAATATTGATTTTCATGTGTAAAGGTTGTTGTTATACAAAGACCAATGACCATTCTCAAATATTTAGTTTAAGGATTGTAGCCTGTTATTCAGTTGGGTCTGATTTTTCCTCAGCGCTGGCTTTTAGTTGGATATACTGAGTATCGAAAAGGGCTCACGCACAGGCTAATTGATGCACGCATAAGTGCTCTGAGTTCACATCATGTATGATGTTTTATTGCATTTAAAATTTGTCTTTTGATCATGTGTCTAAAAATTTATTGCCCTGCAAATAATACTTCTATCATTACAAAAGTTTTGATAAGAATTTTACAAGAATTTTGATTTAAAGAACTACCTTAAAGGTATTTAATTTCGCGAAATTTAAAGAACTAGCTTTTTAAAAGCATTATCATTTGAAATCGGGTTTTCTGATACCTTATGGATAATTCTGAGAATTTTAAAACAAAGTACTATAGAGTTTTGTATGGTGATGCGTTAAATCAAGTATCAATCAAGTCAGGAAGTGTGTTTATTTGACGGAGATCAGCCGAACAATAAAGGTGCCAATCCCTTCTTCTAGTAGTGCTTGACAAGAGTGTTTGTATTGATAATGCGGAGCGCCACACCTACTATCAGCTCCCCTGTGACTTACCGAACAGATCAGTTTGAAATTTATATGCTAATTTTACGTTACGAGTTAGCTATGACCGGACACGAACCTTGAAATTTAGGATTACACGGTGAACGCTCTACCAACCTTAGCTAAACTATCCTAAAAAATGTTCAAGAAAAACTATTTATCACCAACTGATTACATCTTTAATTAATTTTAGACAAATGTTTAGCTGCCGACACTAATCTACAAGCATCGTCAATTCTACATTTAACGCTTGAGAGATCTGTACTACACAACCCACCACTGTTCAAGACCAAAATTGCGAGAGCATGCTCGCTTTACACTGAATCTCGATATGATGCACAACTTTCGCAATTCAAGAAGTTTGAAAACAAAAATTTGGCTCGCTCCATTGATTTTGATTATTTTAAAATCGACCCGATTGATCACACGTACGACTACTATAGCTTAACGGTAACTTCTTCTTCAAGATTTCTATGGTGGCGTGGTTGCACGGTACACAAAAATGAGGCATAATCAAACTTCAGAACCCAGGGGTGAATCAAGAAAAAAAATTCCGAGATCATTTAAAATCAATCAATAAAATCATGATAAATTAGTTTTTTAACAATTAACCATTTATGTGAAAAAGAACATTTACTTAATTATTTCTGAATGCAAACATTCCCAAAATTTAGATCTTCCACTTAGTTAACGAATATATTGTCCTTCTGAAAATTGAATTAACCACAAGCGGAATAAATGGAACTATAAAAGACCTTTGCGAACTAAATGTTTTCAGTCCCGTGAATTTGAAAAACCGCACATTTTTTTTAAGTGTTTTTCAGATTCTCGTAATGACTGCAAGAAAGCGTACAATGGAGAAATTATCGAGTTCTTCATTGGATGTGGTCAACAAGTTCTGTGTGTCAACTTTAAAGTAGCAGGCAACAAATATATTGATGGTAAGTGCAATTATTGTTTAAGTGAAAGAATGAAGCTGATAAGGACTGATAAAAATAGAACACATCGATGTAGAATTCCTAGAATAGAGAGTTTTAACTTTAAACCAAATGAGACTTTCTTTAAAATTGAAATTGAAAATAATTTTTGGAGGAGGGTGTAAAGTCTAGACAAACATTTTTGATATGATTTACATTTACCCTAAAGAAACAATATGTCGTTTACCAAAATTCATTTTAAAGTTTAGTTCGCCCTAAAATTAAGATTTAAGTAAAT
>JAUKWF010000594.1:0-11395 GCA_032356525.1 Eutonina indicans
TTGATGAGTTAAATTTTTTATAATTATTTATTTCTCATAAAACTTTTGTTTTAAGGCTTCCTCCTTTCTTCTTGGAAGATTGATTTTGAAAAAACTTTTGAAATCATGTTACATTTCTTGATCCTAGCTGATTTTTCGATCAGATTATTTTGTACCAGTAATACAGCATTACTAGTGAGGTTTATATTTGAAATTATTATTGAATTTAATACTTTTCTTGGTTGATCGTAATCGCAAACTATGTAGTTTGTTTCTTTTGAAAAAAGTGAACATTTCGAAATGGAAGACAAATAATACTTTTAGAGAAAATTCTTTACATCGAGTGTGCTGATTTTAAATTAGAGAATAAGTTGATTACAAAAACACAAGCTATTAATTATTTTAGGTCTAATCACTAATAACATACACAAAATGAAAAGAAAAACTATCAGTATTACTTCCCCTTCTCCTGTGGAAATAATAAAGAAGACAAAAGTGGTGAGTTATTATTACAATTACAAATTTTTTATTTGAAAGTTTTCACAATTGGAAGTCATCATTTTCATTTCCAAGACATTGTTTAAAAATAAAAGTAATAATCAAGCCTTTATCGTTGATTTTGATTAATCATGTTTTGATAAGATCACATGAATTGGCACCATTCGCAAATATTACATATACATACATTACACATTTTTGCGAGTTAAATTTTTTTCATTTTTCATTTTCAGGAAGTAAAGCATGAAGAATCAGAAAACGAAGAAGAGTTTGAAGAGTTCAATCAAAACGATTACAAACTATCAGAACTTGAAATCAAACGACGTGAAAATATGAAAAAAAATCTCGAATTGTTTGAGGAATTTCAAATAAACCAGGTAGATTGAAGTTATGGTTTTTCAATTTTAGATTTTAGCATTTGTGTCATTTTTGGCTTTTATATATTCATTGGGTCATTGTTTTTGTAAATAGTTTTATTCATTATTCATTTTAACAGAGGCAAGATTTGGTAAGAGCATAGCATCAATGTTCCAAATCTTGCCGAGTAGAAATTTATTTGTTTAATATAATTGTTACACCATGTACAATCATATTTTCACATCTTTATTTCTATTTTGATCATTTTCTTCATACTCTTCACATTCTTCAGGCAAAGCATGAAGTAAAGGAACATTCAAAATCAAAATTGCCAGTAGTTGGTTTGAAAAATACTAAAAGGTATAAATATAAATTTTAGAAAGTGTGCAAAACTTTGTGGTCAATTGTCAATGGGGAAATTAATAGATGGAACATCATTTTTCTCATTTTCTTTCAGAATAAAAAAGCCACAAGAGCTATTACCACGAAGATCTTCGCTCAGAATACAGAAAATAGCTGCTGAAACAATAATACAGTATAAAGAACCTACTTATACGTATTTTCATTCAAGCGCCCATGATTATCGCGTATGTTTCTTTTGACTTCATTATTTTGTTTATAATTTTCACCTAAATAAACAATTTATCTTGTTTACACAATTAAAATAAATGTTAAAGATTGCACTTTTATAATAATGTAGCAATGGTCACACATCTTAAAACAAAATTTGTAGTACGTGAGTTACACTCCTGTCAAAATTTATGTCATGTGTTGAAATCGCACGTTATTCCTACGAAGGACTGTTTTATGACCTGTAATAAACTTATCTACTTGTTTTTAAACCTAATTTACATATTTCTTTTCATACGGCAGACGAGAAAAGCAGAAACTATCAAGATGGTAGATGACAACAACAATAAAGACAAAGAAGACAAAGAAGATGATGATGGACCATCAAGTGATTTATCACAAGTTATTAAAGCATGGAAAGATGAAGAACAAACTGTATGAAATTTAAAATATATATTTTCATCTTTTAATGAAATTCATCGGAAATAAGAATTATTATTTTTGTGATGGTATAATTAGCTTCCAACATGAACAGACAGGGACCAAGTCTAATAACTTTGTGACGGTTTCGTTCCTAACTAAGGTACATTGTGTAAAAATGCGCAATTGCAAATACAAAAATATCAAAATTTCAAATGTACAATGTGATCAAATAAATAACACTGGTAGAGGCTTTGAATTACATTTGCCGAGTGTCGAGGCGAATTTCAATGGCTGCACTGTAGATGCATTAATCTACATTAATTTCACTCATAAATTTTATCACACCTTCAAGGTTGTTCCAAGGAGTTTTTAAGAAATCTTTTTATGTTTAGATTGATTCTGATGCAAAACAACCAATGGAGTTCTCAAAGTAGGTTCCATAAAATACAATTCTGAAATAATAAGTGTGTCTCTCTAGTAAGTCCCTTGTTTGACCACGTTAGTTGTGCATAGGTAGAAAAAGAAACACTTTTACAGTGTCCTTTATATTTATGATATCCTTAACACTGTTAACCATTTCATTATTCTATGTTGTGAGAATTCCTAAAGTGTTGTTTTTCTTTGCCGTACTTAAGGTATGCAGACAAGTCCCCGACCGGACAATTCCCGACCGGACAACTCCCCGACCGGACAATTCCCGACAGGCAATTCCCCGAGGACAACTCCCCGACTGGTCGGGAAATTGTCCGGGAATCGGACTTAAATCTAATGACCATTTTTTAGGCACTTGTAACAGTGTTAATTATAGAAATTGATACAAGACTTATTTTTTTCAGATACAGCAAAACCATCAACAGTCTCACGGTAACTAGTTGTGGTAAGGTTGGAAAATCACGAATCTGTTCTGCAGCTGTTCATCCAACAGTTAACAAAACAATTGCTGCTTTTGGTGATAAAGAAGGTCATATTGGAATCTGGGATGTCGTAAGAAAAATTATATTGTTTTTTTATCAAAAATATTATGACAATTTTTAAGGGGGATGTGGACAGTGGATGCTTAATTTAGGTATCTTTATAAAAGCAAATGGCCTTCCTTCATTAGACTTCTAGTTTTTTTCTCACATATTCATTAATTTTTTGTAGGGATCTGATATCAAATGTACTGGCTACCCCGCTTCAGAAGAAGTGTTATTGTTTGAACCACACTGTAGTCCAATCCAATGTATGAAGTTTAAAAGTCATAACTGTAATCAACTGGTAACGTGTAGTTATGATGGCACGTTACGTCAAGGTGATTTTGTCGCTCAAAAGTTCACTCAGGTATAGAATTATTAACTTTTGCAAAAGTTTCTATACATGAAGAATTTTTTTTAATCTCTATAAACTCAATTCTGACTCAATTCTGACTCGACGAAAATTCCAAAAAGTTGCAATAACCGGAGATTTGTGATGTACAATACTCCAACTATTGAAACTCGCGTACGTCTACAGTCCAACATATAACTGTACCAATTGAGCCTGCCTGGTAATGTAGCCAGTATCGGTTTTGATCGTGATTAAAACGTTGCTAAAACAGTAAAGATAATCGTGATAGTCCCACTACGTATAGTGAACGTTCTCACTCATCATCGCTTATCGTCGACATCATAATTTGAGGTTTTAAACTTTCTCCTTAGAGATAACCACCAACTTTTTTTCTCTCTTTCAGATTTTTGCATTTGACGATGAAGATGTTCGTCTGTATTACTTTTCAAATCCATGCAGTAAACCAAACACTTTTCTAACATCCACATCTCAAGGAACAATTGCACTGATCGATGAGAATAGCGGGTATGTGCGGTTGGAATATCTTATCATATCAAAATATATTATGTCTGTTCAGTTCTGTTCTGACTGTCTGAAGAAATATTTTCTGTACATTATAATGAATACTGTACAGAAAATATTTCTCCAGACAGTCAGAACAGAACTGAACAAACAGAAAATATTTTGACTACTTCAGAATTGAAATGTTCTCATCTATGATACATAAATTATTATACTGTACAGAAACTATTTCTACCGACAGTCACAACAGAACTGAACAGACAGGTACTTTAGAATCGAAATTTTCTCATTGATATTATATCTTATAAACATGGATGCACATATATCATAGTGCTTTTAAATATATTTTTATATAATAGGAAATTGGAACAATCATATAATTTGTTTAACAATAAGAATGCAAAATGCGTTGACTGTCACCCAATGAACGAGAATATATTCACTGCTGTAGGTGCTGATGGGTATGGTCTTCTCCTATTCTCTTAAAATGTTCCTACAACCTTAGATATTTATGTTCTTTTGCTTATATTTTGTACGTTTTGATTTGACTCCCGTAGCGCATGTGTGTATCTCTATAATGTACGTATCTCGTGTGTATGACTTTATTTTTCAACCTTTCTTGGAATGAGGTTGTTCTATTTATCAGCATTCTTTGAGTCTTTTATATGACCTACCATTATTTTTTAACAGAGCATCTTTTTACCATTTTTTGTATTCTACAGAACATGCGGCACGTGGGATTTACGAAAGATGAATAGCAAAGATATCACTCATCCCATCTCAAGTTTCAAAGCTTCCAAGACTGGAAGCAGTGCTTTCTTCTCTCCAGGTTCTGGAAATAAATTGTTGTATACATCATACGATAACTACGTAAGGTAATTATAAAAATTTTCGATTATTATTGATTTTTTATAAATTCTTTTCAGCAACTTGTTTCCATTAGCACAAGACACCCTATCAAGTTAAACTCTTGGTATTACAGTATATGTTTATAAGTTGTTCTAAGAAACCATAAAAGTAGTCAATGCAAAGCAGAACATTTATATTAGAAGTTACGAGAAAAAACTCGAAATAAGTATAATACTATAAAAAGTTTCGTGTATTTCGACACTCATCAGCTACATATTTCTGTACACCTGTTTTTCAAATTGTTTATTATGAAGGTACGTCAAATTAAATATATATACTTCAATCCTGTTTAGAATTAAAAAATCGAATACCTACATGTATTTTACTATTGTTTTTTTCTTGCTAGAATATTCGATGTTCAATCAGATGGCACATTCGCCTCGAAAGCGTCATGGAGTATTAGGTAACTGGAGATGAATTACTTTTACTATTCTTAGCAAGCCTTTACACGCCTCGAAAGAAAAGATCAATTTTTTCTATGTTGTGTTATGATAAATAAAAATGATTATACCTATTACATACGTAGATCCCGAGAGGGTTTGTTAAATCAAAGACGAGAAGAGCTCACTTTAATTTTGCGACAAAATTCTCACCCTTTATTCACTACACCTCTCTTGGTCTGTAAACGGTTTCGTTCTATCTTGACCGTCACATTACGTGTTTTCGACGTTTATATAACGTATTTAATCGGTATGTGATTTCACATGACCATAAATACACCAAATCGGAAAATACATCGGAGACTCTTCACATTGTTGTTTCACATGGTTGTTAAAACTGCCCCTGAAAAGCCCTTAGATTAATTAAATTTTCGTTATAGTTTTTAAGGAAGCTTTGGCTGTTAAACTGATTTGCTTATTTTTTTATATAGTCATGACAATCATACTGGACGTTGGTTGACAACATTTCGAGCCACGTGGGACCCTAAAGCTGAAGATTCCTTTGTGATCGGAAGTATGGGTCATCCGAGAAAAGTAAGACATTTGTATGTTTCGATGCTTTGTTGAAAAGTATAATCTGCTACAAATGCTTTAAATATCACTTCATGACCTGATTTTTTTGTGTCGATCGTTCTTGATCTCTCTTGGTCACCTTGTGATAAAAATATCGAAGGTTCGAGTATGTTCACTACTCACTCAATATATTATAACATAAGCATAGAAACGATAAAATGGGACGTTCCAAGCAATTTGGAGTATATCGATTTTAATCGGTCATTTAACCGCAACCGGTAAATATTACTCATAATATCAGTTATTTGGCTGACCAAAATGAAAATAACCGATCAAATAACCGATCAACATCATCAAAGAGGTATTTGCACCGGTCAATTTCCTAGTTAATCGGTCAACGGTTGGTTAAATGCAGCGGTTCTTGAGCGGTCAAAACCTACGCACTCCAAATCGCTTGGAAGAACACAATTACTGCAGGTGTGTCTCTGAAATGAAATCAGCTTGGTTTTACCTCTTTGTATTACTTAATTATTCAACTGTATTGAAGTGACTTAGATTACGACATCATTTCTGCTTTTTCAGCTTGATGTTTACGGTTGCTTAGAAAACAAACGCGTTGAATGGATTCGTTTACTTGATAATGACTTCACAACTGTTGGTTCTATCAATGCATTCCATCCTACCAAAAATATATTGGTCACTGGTAATGCAAGTGGAAAAGCATATATTTGGTCTTGATTTAACAACCACCTCCCCCCTTTCCTCGTCCCTTAGTACTCATGTCATACCTACTTTTCTTGCTCATTTCCCCTAACCCTTTTCCAGTAGACTCCCTAGAGGTCGTCCAATTAACAATTACTGAACACTAAAGTTTTCCGTTAGAAAGTCTTTGAAAATGAGTTACCAACTTTGTTCCTCGTAACATCTTTGTATAAGATGACTACAGAAATTGTCATTGAATTGAGTGCGGTGCCTAACTCGTAGATATCAAAATCTTAATGTTAAATAAAAGAAAATTTAATAAGGTATCATTTTATTTACCCCCACATTATATATATTTAGACATTTTTTATGGTTTAGCATTAATATATATTATCATATTATAGTGATAGATGGGTGTGTTATGACTTTTTTTATCTTGCAATTTCCAATGAAAATTATTTTTTATTGCATTTCAATGCGGAAGCTTTAGGAATTATGTTTGTATCTGTGAAAGTTGTATAAAGCCCGTACCTTCTTTTTTTTACTTTAATATTCTTTCGTATAAGTATATAAATCATCTGAACCTAAACGCGATACACTATTTTTTTAGACGTAAGGTTTTCTTTTGTTTATATAATATTTGAAAGAAAGCATAATATTTTATTGCTTTTGTGTGCTCATATTAATATAATTTATATACATATTTAAACTTTTAAGGTATACTTTTTAAAAAAGGAAATGTAAATATTTTTATAACTTGGATATTAGCTTATAATGTTTGTATTATTATTTTAGATTCGGTGTTATTTTTTCAGTCTTTTCCATGAATGACGTTCCATCAAACGCGCATGCACCAACACGTCATAGATAACGTCTTCCAAAAATTGTCTGCATATAGACAATTGTGTTTACTGGTGCTTTTCACACATCGCACTTCAGTTATTTTTCTCCTGTGAAAGCGGGCTTAGTTTAAGCTTATATATCCATGGTTTAAGCTTGCTTTAAATGAAGATAAACTCACTGCCATACTACAAGTGGCGTCGATATTTATTTAGAACTTATTATTATTATTACTATTTTAAGATTTTTGCCGACAAGAAAACTTCAGATACTCCATTTATGTGTAAAAGTATTTTTATTGTCTTTTTACAGAATTGTAATAGCAATGCAACCCCTTTGATTTTTATAAAATGTTTTGTCTGTTTTCTAGCAGTGCAATAAATAAAAGTTGATTTGATGGACGTTGAAAAGTTTCAAGATATTGATAATTTAGTCAACCTGGATTTCTGCGAAAAGTTAAATGACAAGGTAATTGAAAACTTTCAGTATACCTCTGTCGTTGCGCTTTCTATAGCTGCTGGATTCAAAATTATCTCGATCTTTGTACGGTGAATATAACGTTGGAGTTTAACAGTTTACTTATGTATTTTAAAGATTTAAAAACAAATGATTTGTGAAGTTGAAAAAATGTCTTCAGATGCTAGACAGAGTACATAATATTAATTTTTTTTTTTCATATACAGCTTGAAAAGTTGAGCAATAGTATGTTGGAGGAGAGCGAAGGTTTGAAACAAGGTAGACTTGTAAAAACATTGCACTTTGTTGTTGTTATATAAACAAAATAAACTAGTAACAAAAAATCAGATATTAACAAAGACAAGTAGACTGGTCGCTAGTTTTAACAGTTGCTAAAAGTGTTTGTTGTTTGAGTTGTTTAGTTCCACCGAATTCCTGATTTTTTCTTTCAGTTTTCGAGTGTCTGCTATCACCAGTAACAAATGTATTAAGATTTATATTGCTAGAAAACTCGCCTTTCGGTGAGGGTGGTGGGCGTGGCTCTATCCCTGATTTCTCCACATAGTCTCGATTATACTCTTTATGGCTCAGTATTTAATCTTTGATGCTTAAAATATTTTCTCAATTATAACTATTTCTCTATTGCAGAGTTGGATGAAAAATCAAACATGACGTCACAGGAAGAAGTCGAAAACTCTGAAGACGATACTGTCAAATCTGATGACGAAACTGTCAAATCTGAAACGAAGACTGTTAAGAAAGTTCTGCCACCGCAATCTGATGATGAACAGTTGGAAGACAATATGAGTGACGAGGGCGAAGAAACGGGCGGTGATTCTGATCTTGGAATCAAAGAATATAGCTCTCAAGTAGATCTGCAGAAATCTCTGAAAAAATGCTCGCAGCCTTCGGAAGTAAGTTAAGACATCTAGCCTGTTATGCCTGTTTATGTATTTTCTTAAGTGACCTTTTCATTGCTGGTCGATTTTGCTTTCCAATTACAAATCGATTTATATGAGAAGTTTTATTTTTCTTTCGTGATCAGTCTTTGTACATAGAGATAAAGTGCAATGGATCATCAATAAACGGTCAAAACACAGCAACATACATATACATTCTTTTATTATAAGAAGTTTGTTAGAAAACCGCAACAACTACACTAAAAAACTTTTCATCTTTAGAATAATCCATGCTCCTGATACCAGTACTTACAGATGGTTGTACAATTTACTGTGTAGATTGAAATCTTTTTTTTCTTCTTGTTTCAGGACACCTCTTCAAACATCGCTCAGCCATCTTCTAGTTCTTGGGTACAATGTGATCAAATGGATTGTCAGAAATGGCGACGAGTTGATAGTATTGATGGTGATCTGTACGATATTTCCAATGGTAGATGGGTCTGCGCTATGAATACAGGTACATACATTCTCTCTTCACAACAAATCATTGTCTTAACTGTTACATTAACTATTAACTATTGTATAATTTAACTGTTTTGAATTTTTAACTAAAAGGTATACTTTTGCATTCATATTTTTTAGAAAATTATCAATGTTATTCTTGAATTCTCTCTGTGATAACAGTGTTGAAAACTACATTTTTCACATAAAAATAAAATTTCCTTGAAAGAGGTCATTATGTGATGCTTGGGGGCGCAGACTGAGTATTCTTATGTATTTTTATTGTATTACGCCATGTGTATTATCAAAAATTGTACAAGAAAAGAAACAGGGTCTGAAGACATAAGTCTTTTTTGAATAACCCTTCTACAATCTGTTCAACATTGAATAACGTCCCTTCCTTGTTATTTGTAGATGATGTAAGGAACGATTGTGAATGTTCTCAAGAAACATTACCAGATAGTGAAGATGAATCTGTTCATACAGCATATAAACCTGGTGTTCTTGTGTTGGGAAAAATGGCTGGATATCCATGGTAAGACAAATTATTATTTTTATAGGGATTAACTTTCGCCGATATTAACTTTCGCGGGGATTGACTTTCGCGGATTTTCCGCAAAATTTGTGGAATAATGCCAACCGCGAAAGTAAATTCCCCCAAAATCCTTAAAATTTCGCGGTTGAAGCAATCCGCTAAACTAAACTAAACTATATACTGGTAAAAAAGCTGCAACATCGACGCTTTGATGCTTTTTCTGACAAGACCTAAAACAAACAAACAAACCAGCGTTTGCTGTTATCACGACAAGTCTGAATTTCAGAGAGTCTTCAAATTGTTATCTTTTTTATTTTTAGGTGGCCCGGTATAGTAGAAGATGATCCTGATTTCGATAGTTTCTTCTATCTTGATCATAAAAAAGATAAAACTGTTGTAAGTTCTTTTTTTAAACTGTAACTGAGACTGCCTCTGACTCGATTTTTAATATATGAATAGAATTGATCTCGCGTATTTACTCTTTACTCTTAAAATCTCCAAAATTTATAAGTTTAATTTACCACAAAATATCCCTAAATTTAAGTGATTTTAGTTGAAACTCGTTGTGATAAATTTTGTTAATATTTTAATCGTGAAATTTACTTAACACATCCCAAGCCCAAAGTTTTGTATAACTATTGTGCTTCAAAAACTAAAATATTCTCTTCATAGAACTTTAAGGATTCTGCTCGTTTTGTATACCTTTCTTAACCCATTTCTTCTTTTTATATAAACTCTTTTCTTTATCTTTAGGTGAGCTATCACGTGACCTTTCTTGACAAACAAGTTTCGAGGGCGTGGTTGACAGATTATTCAGTCCGCCAATTCACTGGCGAAGAAGATCTCAAAGATTTAGGAACTGTACGTATATTTGATGATCCTGTATTTCTCTAGCTGGAGTATTTTTTAAGAAAAAAAATTGTACTCTTGTGTACTTTTGTTGGCAGTAAAAGGATATGAAAAGGAATTTTTGTAGTGAGACGCTTTCTGAACATTTACTCTGTTGGAGAATCTCTAGCATGTTTTTTTCTAGTTAGCTGTGTACAACAGTTTTCATACTCAAGCATGTTACAAGCAGTATTTGAAGAGCTTATTCTTATAATTAGACATTCTGTGACCTATAGCTTTTCTTATGTTTCAGATGTCTTTCAGTGGAAAGAACCATGCTCGTAGTGTAACTAAAGCCATATCAGAAGCAAAGAATGCTATGCACTTATCTTGTCAGGTATATACTTGTTGTATTTTCGTTCTTTCGTTGATTTTTTTACACTCTCACAATTCAAGAGAGTAACAAAATAAGCCTTCAGGGGTCTTCGTATAGTAAATTCTAAATAAAAGTTGAAATTTGAAGTTGTAATTTAGAATTTTTATTTACATTACAAGTTATAGTTAGTACTGAAAATCTTAGTAATAGCTACGCTATTTTTGTCAGTCGCCAAATTCTTGGGAAACCTACGGAGGTTAGTGGGTTTTGTGAGACCCCACGACCCTGTTTGGCAGGTTATAGGTTTATCAGTCGTTTAAGAGGTTAACTTCCAACTCTACCATGTCTTAGTATTTAAGCTTAATTGTAGATCTTAAAAATCAAAATGGGACGAGACTTACACTAGGATGGTGGTCAATAAATAACAGGGTGATTAGGTCCTTTGTTTTTTATAGTGCAATTTGAATTTTATTTTAGTTTCGTGGTAGGGGAAGGGGTAGAGGTAGAAGAAGATTCCCGTTATTAATTGATTTTGATGATATAATTTAGAAAAGAATTTGGAAGTATGGCTTTCTTAGAAGATTTAAAAAGAAGAGAGGCAGTGACGTCAAGAAAGGTAATCGAGATCAAACAGAATGCCTCAGTTATCTTTCAAGTATTAGAGTGTTTTATGCGAAATACAGTTTTTTAGTTAGGTTAAAGTATCTAGTTTGATAGCTTACATTTTTTTTGAATTCATAGT
>JAUKWF010000595.1:0-11391 GCA_032356525.1 Eutonina indicans
AAAAACTAGTGGTTTGGTGTTTTCCAAAGGTCATTTTATGAATGGTTGTTTGTTTCATTTTAATAATAATAATATAACAATATTAGTATTAGTTATATTTACCCTGGGTAGACTCTTCAGTTCTACAGAACTGTTTATCAGTGCCTTCCTTGTGTAACACCTGCATAAAGGAGCCCTATAGAACTAGCAGTGATTACTAATTCTCACCACTAAAAGCCTTGAGGTGGCGTTGTACTCGGAACCTCTTAATCTGAGCTCAAAGCCTTAATCACTCCACCACGGATCCATAACATTTCCATAACATACCATTTTCAATATTTAAGCTATTACTTAATAGCTAATATAATTTATCTTATTTCCTTTTCATTTTTCATTCGTGTTGAAATGGCCATATCCATTATTTTTATTCTGTTTATTTTGTAACATTGCAGAATAGCAATAAATATATTACTTTAGGGACTATGAGCCGGAAACTGTTTTTTTTACTACCAAACTTAAGAATTAGTTTGCTTTTTCAAACCTATGGCCGTGCCAAAAAAATCATATCAAAACTAGGTTGTTTTCAAAAATTGTTGTTTCATCTAAAAGTTAATTACTTGTTATTATGTCAGCTAAACTTTGTCACCAAGCTTTGCAGATGATGTAAACATAATCGTTTCGAAAACAGGAACATAAAATTAATTTTTATCTATTACCAAATTAGTGACACATAAAAGTTTCCAAAGCCTCCGCTGTCAATGACATTCAATTTTAATGAAAAAACAAATTTTGTTATTTATTGCTGTAAATTTGGGTAAGAGAGGCAAAAACATTTTTAGAAAATGTATCATTTTGACACGGAAAAGTTGGAGGTGTCTAGATTAGTAAACAATGGTCTCTATCTTTTGGAGATTTAGCACACATATTCACAATCATTTAAGAAACAAAACATCGTTGTCAAAATGTTATTTGACGTCAATATTTTTGGTGACGTCATCAAAAAAATGACATCATTTGAAACGTTTATTAACATTTTTAAAAAATGCGATAAATCCTGTATGAAATGATAATTTTCAATTGTGTTTTGATATTCCTAATTGCCATAAGCTACGTGTTTACATAATTGCTGGTATTTGGCTCTACGAATGTATATAAGTTAGAAATAGCCGCCAAAATAGACTAGAAAAAGAAATTCTTCATTTTTATTTCATGACGGATTATCGTAACATCATCAATTCAATAACTTCATTTTTTTAGTAATTTTTAATTTCCCACAAATTGTCATTAATTTTTGAATTATATAATTATTTAATAGTGTATACTTTTTATTTTTCAAGGAATTATAAGTAGTTTTCTGGGTGCTTTCAGTTAATGACTAAAAAAATGCGATGACGCCGTTATGATTTAATGAAACTGAATTGACCGATAAATTATTTTTCACAAACTTCTTTAGTTTTATAAGCAACGTTTTACAAATGCATAGTCTATATGAGAAATTAAGCAAGATTCTGCAAGATTATATGCAAAACTTTGCAAACATTTAGAAAGATAGTTCACTAGTATCAGCCGCGCTCCAACTCTTTCTGCAAAAAAAGCTAAGAGTACAAGGAAAAGTAAATACATACATCCATTATGAATTAGCTTTCTTAGTCTAAATTGACACAAGGTAAATATCGTTTTTTAATTACTGTGAACACTCCTGTTAATATATTGCGCATGTGTTTTAGATCCGGCTACTTTGTACTTTTAAACCAAATAGCCGCAGACAGTCAAGTGAAGAAAATTGGTTTCACTTAAAGACTTCCTCCATTAATAATGATTAACTCTTCCTATACCGCCGTGTTCAATATCTTTTGTTCTGAAACCATAGAAACTTTAAAATATGAAAAAGTGATGACCGTGTTGGTGTAGCCATGACAATTAGGACACATAATTAATTACTGATTGTTAATTTACATTAATATTGACTGTAGTAAAGATTCAGATTACAAATTTTACAAAAATAACGTAATTTGTACAGGGTGCTACGACTACTTTTGAATAATTACGGTAGCAGCTAAAAGCGATACCGTATTAGTTTTGGCTGTGTACTTCGACTTCGACTACGCGCAAAGAATGAAATCTTTTTGTTTATTTCTTTATATCTTTTGATTGGGTGAACGGATTTGAATGAAACTTTGCACAAACGATCTTTGTTATGAAAGCCACCACGTGGCGTAAATAAATTAGAGAATTTCTTTGATGACGTCATAATTTAGGCCATTTTTGGTACTGAAAAACAATTCTTTATATCTTTTGATTGGGTTAACGGATTTGAATGCAACTTTGCACAAAGGATCTTTGTTATGAAAGCCACCACGTGACGTAAATAAAATAGAGAATTTCTTTGACGACGTCACGATTTAGGTAATGTTTGGTACTAGAAAACAATTCTTTATATCTTTTGATTGGGTGAACGGATTATTGAGTTTTTTTTGATTATTAAGCAAACATGATTTGAAAATATTTTACAGATCTTCAACATCGGTCAATCTTGAAGGAAAGAAAGATCAGTGAATTGATTGTAAATATAATTACTTAACTGTTATTAGCAATAGTGTTTTATATGTATACTATTTTTACATTTCTTGATAGTATTGACTAAATGCAACATTATTATTACCATTTCTTTCGATTGATGTTATGTCGCTGCTACCGTTTGAAGCCATGTGGCTATTTTTATATTGTTAAATTATCTTAATTAATCTTAATGTGTTAGTTATTAGATTCTTAGAATGTAATCTTGTAGTTGACTTAGTCCAAGAAGACATAGTAAACAAAATACTCCATGCAATTTTATGATTCAATGGCTCGCTCATTAGAGCCCTAGAAATTAATTTACTGACAGAAGCAAATTTTTTATAAATCTATTTTCTTCTGTTTTGGAAGTAGTTATCAGAGACGGATCTACCAATGAAGCAAAACTTCAGGATGAAATCCAACGGTAATTAAAAAAATCATCAACCATTCAAATTTTGTTGGAATTGATAACTTTTTAATGTTGGATCGCATACCTCGTTAAATTTTGATTTAGTCTATATCCGACTGTTTATCAAACTAAGAGAAAGGTGTCCACAGTTCCACACGTTTCATAAAAAAAAATATTGCTATAAACATTTGTTGTTACTGGTCACAGCGGCTTTTGAACAAGTTAACCGCTCCCTGATAACCTAGGGATCCCCCGCGGGGACATTTCCATATTTTTGCTGACGGGTATGTGCGGCTCCTAAGGGTCGGTTTTTCTTGCAAGCAAAATGCACTGTAAGGATAGACTTTCAGTCATATGCACTGTAAGGGTCTGATTTTAGAATTTTTTTCAATTTTTTTAAAAATATGCACTGTAAGGGTAAGAAAATTTTAGAAAGATGCACTGTACGGGTATGTTTTTGGCCATTTTCCCACTGACCTGCGAGGGTCCGATTTTTCAACCTGTATTTTGGGCTATTCCATAAGGTCTGTGCCTCCCCCCTTCACGCGATAAAGGGTTAAATACAATCGAATACCTGTCTACATATAGATTATTAAAAAAAGGAAAGTTAAGTACCCTATCTTGTATTAAACTTCGAATTGCCATTTTTAACAAAGGGTGAGCTTATACTTTTTTTAATATAAACGATTAATGCTAATATACAGGGGCCAACATAATATGTTATAAGTTTTTTCTCACTTTCTTTTCTTCTTCATACATCATCATTTTTTTTTCTCGGTCTAATGAGACATTGAATGATGATTATACACCAACAGACCCTTATGGTGATAATTTCTATTTAAAGTTTTTAGTTTTTTTTGTAAATTCGGCGATTCGGCCATTTTGAAAAAGTTTATTTGATAAACTTGTAGATTCTATACAGGCCTATACCTGTACCAAATTTCGTGCCTCCAGCATGTGTTTTTTAGGATTTATGGAGGGGGGGCTGAATAGCCAACCCCCCCCCCCTAGGCCTGAACCGCCCTTAAAAGCCCTTAATAGGGTTGATCAATAAGTAAATTAACGTTTTATAAATTTATAGAATCAACTTTAATATTGTCGATAGCAAGGCGGCAACACATTGAGGAAGTTGTTAGTAGTATGGGGGCGAAAGCACCTAAGCCGACACAAGTTAATCTTTAACAACTTTTGACAACTTCTAAAAGTTGTAGCTATGAATAACGGACATTGTCAATAGATGGATTTCAGTGTTTCCGTTATGCGCTGTAGGTGAGAGAGCAAGATCTACCTAATATGTAAACTGTAAGGCAGAAAGTTTTATTTAAAATTTTGATATTTTGATCGTTGAATGCTAACATAAGTAAGTAAATCTGTGGACATAACTGTTAATAATTGTGTTCATTGTTTTTATAGTACCAATTAAGTAATAGCTGTGATCCAAGAGATGCGGTTAGGTCAGTTGCAGTGGCAGACATCACAAAAGATGATGGGGTTAATGTTATTCTTCGGAAGTTAGATGGAGTGTTTCTTCAGGATGAAACAACACGTGCGTTTTATGCCTTTGGTGAAATTGTTGAATACAGAAGAACTGCTGAGGAAAATTATACCAAATTCAGTCTGGAATTCGAGAAGAAATATCGCGAGGTTGGAAAATTTGATTTGGAATTAAATGATAAAGTTCAAGCTTATTTTTTGTTGAAAGCAGCCAACCTTGAGACTGATCACGAGCGTCTTGTTAGAACTACTACAACACTGAAGTTCAAAGACATGAAAAAGAAACTCCAGAAAGTGTTTGGTGAGTTCCCTGGTAAAAGTACAGAAAATGACTAGTTGCCAGTAAAAAGTGAAGACTGTCTTTATGGTGAGGAAAGGTCGGATCAGAACAGGAGACCACAACAACAACAACAACCCAATTTCAACAATTTCAACAAAAGGAATTTCAAAAGGGGACGAGGAAGAGCAAGCTACAGACAATTCAATGACTACAGGCAAATACCAAGTTATGAAGGATACAATGATGTTAGAAGGCAAGGAAATCCTGTAAGCCAAGATGGTAATATTATGCGTTGTCATAATTGTGAAAACACAAAACATGGTGATTGTCCACATCGGCGAATGGAGGACATAAAAATGACAGTTCATGTAACTATAGTTGCAGGCAGTGGTTCTGCAGAACAAAATTTGATGCTCATCGAAACATTGGGAAAAGGCATATTGGATAGTGCTTGCACTAAAACTATTGCTGGTATAAAATGGATGAACGAATATTTCTCCCAACTATCAAAAGAGGAACAAGCATCAGCGAAAAGGACTGAGAGAGAAAGTCCTTCATTGTTTAGATTCGGAGATGAAAAAGAAAGGAAGAGTATGAAATGTCTGAAAATACCAGTTCGGATAGCTGGAAATAGAGAAATGATGGAAGTAGAGGTTGTTTAGAACGACATACCTTTATTGATTTCTAAGCCATCTATGACAAGATTGGGAATGATGGTAGATTTTTCTCGACATGAAAGCTTGTGTATTAACGGCAAATCTTTTAAACTGGGTTGCAATTCATCCGGTCATTACACAATCCCAATTACTGAATGGGTAGATGAAAACTGTGAAGTAGTCTTTCATCTGAGGTATTTAGAAAACCTGACTTCTGAAGAAAAAGTGACAAAGGCAAGAAAATTGCATCATCAATATTTTGAATCACCACTAAAATTCCACAGTGACTGTGAAGGTGAGTTCTGTAATGAAGTTTTTAGAGAACTGAACGAGAAATTCAACATTGAAACCAGCACAATACCAGGGGAAGCACCGTTTAGTAATGGCTCAGTTGAGAGAAAAAATTCGGTTTTGTATGAGGCAATGATGAAGACTAAAGAAGATACTGGCTGTAGTTACGAGACAGCTCTAGCTAGTTCTCAGCTTCCAGCAATTGAACCATCTTGTCATAGTGATTTAGTGAGAAGCAATTTGAATGCGATGAACAAGGCAAGAGAAAATTACATACGGGTTGAATCAAGTGATAAAATAAAGAAGTCGCTGAAACACAAGACAAGAATTTATTCAGAAAAAGAATTTTCGAATGGTGAAAAAGTCGACACGGAAATACGCATTATCGATGTCATCCATGTCATCTTTTAAAGCTCCCTGATACAGAAATACTAGCACACAAAGTCCAGGAAAACCACGAGAAAACGGATGACAACATCAAATCATTGACTAACACATATAGCGAGACTGATATTGACTCTGACTTGTCAGAAGCTGACATTGTTATTGAAGAAGAATTCCCTACTGCAGAATCAAGTGATAAAACTGTTGATATTGAGACGGATGAATCAGATGTGATAACTGACGATAATACTTCAAAGTCAAATAAAATAATTTCGCCAACTGGAGACTATGTTGAAAATGAAGAAGAAGCAAGTAATGAAGAAGATACTTTTCAAAATATGAGGAAACCATCAGAGCGACCAAAATCAAACGCCTGGATTCAGTTCATGAACAAAGAGGAAATTATAAGAAAAGTACTTTCATACCAACCTAAGCGAACGGAAGTGTCTAAAGACTGGTTGAATGTTAAGTATATTGGGCAAGTATCAACTGGAAAACAATTAAATGGTGGAGAAAACTTGACGAGCCATCACAAGTTTAATTATTATCACCAGAAAGCGGTTTATAACAAGATGAATGCAAAAATGCTAGAGTTGAAGAATCTTGAAGATCATGACGTTTTTGAATGGGTAGAAGATATTGGTCAAAAATCGGTATCAAGTAAATGGGTTGTGACAGAAGAAAACAAAAGATGGTAGTAGAAAAGTTAAAGCAAGACTTGTTGCTAAAGGTTTTGAAGAAAATCTGATCAACAAAGCTACTGACAGCCCAACTTGAAGCAGGCAATCACTTCGGTTAGCATTTACAATAGCTTCTACAAAGCATTGGGAGTTGCATGCTATTGACATTTCTTCTGCGTTTCTTCAAGGCAACAAAATTCACAGAGATGTTTTTATTCGACCTCCTCAAGAATTTCATGAGAAAGGAAAACTCTGGAGTTTGAAACGTTGTTTGTATGGCTTGGCAGATGCTCCTCGCGAATGGTACAATCGTGTCAAAGAAATATTTAATAAACTAGCAGGACGTAGAAGCAGATTTGACCAGTCATTATTCTTATGGCATGACAAAGAAGTGAAGCTTGTGGGAATTCTAACTTCAGATGTTAATGACTTTGTATATTGTGGAACAAGTGAATGGCAAGAATGTGTTATTAAAGAGCTGATAACAACGTTTAAGATCAGCAAACATAAATGCAAAGCCTTCAAATACTTAGGGCTGGATGTCCAACAAGAAGGTGATAAAATATATGTCAATCAATACATATATATCCAAGAAATCTCTGATGAACGGAAACAAAATCTGGAGGAACCTGTTACGGTTGAAGAACGAAATGAACTGCGATCAGTTGCAGGCCAACTACTATGGGCAACCTTGCAAACAAGACCTGATTTAGCTTATGGAAGTTGTAAAGTGGCAAATTTGGGAAGCAACTCGACTGTGCGAGCACTAACGGAAACAAATCGGATAATAAAGAAACTTAAAGTCCATAAAATGAAAATGATTTTCAAAATAGTCTTGAGAGCGCAATAATTAAGTTTTTTCAGTTCTGTTTTGGTTTTCAGAAAGCTTATACTTGTTTTTTTAACATATCTTCCGGTTTTTTATCAATGACAATTATTTGCAACACAATAACGCGCCAAACTTGACAATATTTAAAAAACCTTATGACGTCATAAATTGCGTTAATATTAGCGTTAACGTTAAAACTTAACGTTATGAAGTTTCTATTGTTAAGGGTAACATATGTTGGAAATATGAAAGTTATTAGATAAGTATTTCAAAAGTTTTAAGCATTTGAGTTTTCAATCGTTCTTGCCTGAGTTAGTTGAATTCTGATACCTGGTTTTGAAAGATGGCCAATAATTCCTGATTGGCTAAGAATATGAGGCTGCAATTTTCAAAACATGTGTGTAATTAAGTTATCTTAATTGTCTGTAAGTTTCATTTTCATTACATTAGTATAAAAAAAGTTGTAATAAAAAAATTGGTAGGCCGAATAGAGTTAAGCCGATTTTACACTATCAAATTTCGAAAAAAATGCACACATAGCTACAAAATTAGAGATGATTTTTTGATAGGTTATCTATGCAATTAGTTGTTATTCGAAACAAATTCATGCAGTGAACAATGAAAACAAACCTATGCACACGCTTTTTCATTGTTTGATGGCGACAAGAAAATACTAATTATAGAATTCTTTATAATTTTATAATCGTTATATATTTATGTTACATTGAAACATGCTTTTTGTCATACATTAACAAGGCGGAAGTTTGTTTTAAGAATGTCTTCTTGTGAGAGATCAAAGACCTGAACTAGCGATCCAAGACCTGTAAACTTAAAAACTTTCTCAACCGAGATTGTTGACTGCATTATTTTTGTTTGTTTTATATAGCACATTTCTTTTTTTCATAAGCGACAAATAGCTTATGATTATGTTAGCATCATGATAACCTAAGAGAACTTTTCATTTTCAAGTCAAGTTTTACAGGTTTTGGATCACTAGTTCAGCTCAAATTAATTCAAAAGATGCGTTATTTTCCAATCTGTTAGTTTTCCTGAATTCTGACTGAATGTTTGTTATTTTACGAGAAAGGAAAAATAAAATTTGAAAATCTTCATATTGTCAGATTATAAGCAGTTATTGTACGAAAAAGGAAAAGTGAAAACCTTCAAATTTAAAGAATATTTTTATCTTGCTGTTGTAAGCTTTTCAATTATAGAAAAAGTGGCTGAAAATATTGCATTTTAATTGCACGGCCTTAAGTGACGGTAAGCCAAAATTAACGAGTGACGGTGATCAACAATGACCATCACGATACTTTGTGAAACCTTTCTACGGCCGGTGTAATAAAGGCCGGCGCAAAAAGGGCTAGGTACATAGGTTTCATAAAGTATTGTGATGGTCATTGTTGATACAAATGAAAATAAAAATTAAAATTAAATTTATAATGTTTACCAAAGTAAATTGACTCGTTTTTAGTCGATAACGGCTAATCATAACATCAGAGGTTTATATTTCACTCTTTGAAAAATTTTTCCTGGATACTTTTTGTTAAAAAGATTTACAGTAACTTATCACAAAATTATGACAAAATCTTTTGAACTTCTGAGTCAGCTTCTATCTTTGCAATATCATCTTCTTTTAAATTAAGAATGACTGAAAAACTTTCAGACTCTGTGCGGTCTGGTAGGATTATCACCATGTTAAGGCTAATGTTTTCCAGCATTACAGCGAAATTGGTTGGTTTTCCTAAACCAAAATCAATATCAAACAGTGGGAATTTCGTCCAAGAAGTTATCAAGAGATCATCGTTAGAATTATCTATTGACGGCTCTAGCTCATCAACATTGTCTGCATATTTTGCTTTTTCAACATACTGCAATACTTCGTCGGTGCCAGAGAAGCCATTAACGGTTTTTCTAATGTGAGCTGCTAACTCAGGTTCAGTCGCTTCTTGACCAGCTGTAAGTGTAAAACACCGAATGACATTGCAAAACAACGATTCCGGTAGCTCTAACAGCTTTCTGAATTCTTTAACAAGCATAAGCTCTGACTTGTTGGTATTTTTAGCCTTTATAAATGCTTTGAAAAAAACAGCTGAAATTATGTCATTACTTGAGAAAAAGTTGACTGATGGATTATCAATTTGGTTAAGGTACTCTTTTTTTAGTATATTTACAGCTTCTTTTTGCACGTGGCATCTTTTATTTTTCCATGCAGGACGTACAGCTGGAAGGATTCGCATTCCTCCCTTTTTGCAAATTGGAAGCGTTTCCCTTCCCTTCATCGGTTGTGGTGATATATTCAAAAGTGGAGGTTGATTTGGGTAATTCATCCATTCTTTCATGAAATATGAAAACGAATGCACATCACAGATCAAATGGTACATACATACTGCTATAATAACACCATCTGGTATACGAGTTACTTGACACAAAAACACAGGTTCAGTATCAATGGTTAGGAAAGCATCTATATGACTTTTTGGATAAAAGTGACTTGCTGGATCCTCCAAATCAATATCTTGGCTGTCTAATTCAGCTTGAATGAAACGACATCCTATATTTGAATGCTTGAGGGTAAGATAATCACCTGTATTGCAGATTGATCCTGTAAGCTCTGGAAACTTGTTCACGATAACTCTTTCCAAAGACGACTTAAGATTATTGATGATTTCGTCAGAGACATTTTCACTTTTAAAAAGATAAGAATTACATATGTACAGTTGAGGTTGCAAAGCATCTAAAAAGTTGAATAGTGTTTCTTTCTTATTAAGTTTTAAATATTGGTGATTGTCTGGTAACTTCAACATTTCATGTTTAATTATAATAATGTTTGATTTGCTTTCATTGTCTGCCATTGCTACCAAATATATATTTTTATAATATCTAAAAGAATAATACAATATGTAAAACAAAATATAATATCAATAAAAGAAGAGATCCATCTTCATTTTTAGTACCGTATCTGTATTTTTTTTCTAGGTAACTGTCTTTTATTGTTCAAAAATACTGTCGACCTATGTCGAGTTTTACACCTTTTTTAACAGTAAATTAATAAATTGTTGACTTAAGAATAAACTTGCGAAATTCTTTGTTTACACAAATCTAATCTAGTTGAATATTTTCAAAATCAATTATCTCAGAACAAAAATTTGCATTATATACCCTCCTTTCTGAAGTGTAAAGTCACGCATAGCTTTAAGATATCAAAATATATATATTTTTTGAATCGTACATAATACAGCTCTTAAAATATTACCCTAATTTTTTCTAAATTGCCATTTATTTGGATAATTGAGTGTCAAACTAAAAGTCAGTCAAAGAAGGTGATGTTTTGATTAGCAATTACTGAAAAATTTAAACAACTTAAAAAACTGAGACTGCTTTTTTAAACAAGGATATCAGTTACCTGTAAGTATACAAACCGTTCAAACAAACTGCGCTCGTTAAGAACAGTTGATATAAAAAAAACTTTCCAAATAAACAAATATATTATAAAGATAATATAAATGAATTATGGAATTCAAAATGCTTTAATAATAAATATACTTTTATAAATAAAAAATAAAATCATAAATAGTTAAAGAGTAAACAGAAAATCTTGACTTGGGATGGTCAGTATCCTTAACTCGTCAACAATCAAAGAACAAAATATCATCACAGGATAAAAACACTTTAGGAGTAAAGCTTTATAAAAAAATGAGATCAAACAGGCTGATTATTTTCATCAGAGATTAGGTAAACAATACGTAAATTAACTAGTTCTTAAACTAGTCAAAACTATTCTAAACTTACTTTGCTTGCTTCACTTAATAGATATTCCTTTAAGTTAA
>JAUKWF010000596.1:0-11388 GCA_032356525.1 Eutonina indicans
TTGCTCTGGGTCGATGTTTAGTAATGCCGTTCCTTTTTAATGAAAATAAGTATTTAAATTGTTACACAAACACGACCTGAAACCTTTAATTATTAACAAAAGTCTTTCGTGTTTATGGCAATCTGCAAAAATTTATTATCAATGTTCAAATCTCTGTCTCCATTCGCGAAAACATGGGTTTAAAGTTCCGGAATCGCATGAACGGATTTATTATTATAGTATTATATTATTTTACTTAGATGAACCCAGAATCAATTTATTTGAAAGAAGAGCACGGCGATTGCACAAAATTCCCAGTCAGTGGAAGATTCAGTTTGACAAATTTTGGAAATAACACTACTTTTATGGTGATTGACAGTGGACTAGGGAGTTTTTCCCCTCCTTTTGCCCCTCCGTTTGCTCCACAATCTTTTTCCACGCCAGCACAAAACATTCAAATTCAACGAAGCCAACAGTCTGCATCAACGTCTTCGGCATCTAACAGGGCGATTAGAAGACAACCACTTCTCACCTTGAAGGTATTTTTTATAATAAATCCTGTCACGAAATTTGACTTGCAAGTTTTCAAAAAAATATAATAGACTCAAATAATTTTCGATTATGTAGTCGAACACTAACTAGACCTAAAAAATGTGTACGATTACGTTTTTCACAACATATTTATCTAAAAATATGCATAGACTAAAGAAGAGAAATAGACTGGCCAGTCGGCACGGCTCTTTGAAGATGTTATTGTTCGCTTTTTTCTCGTACCCAGTCCACAATAGAGTGCACAAACTTTGTAAACATTGCACTGCGAGTGCAGAAAAATTTAGTTTTTTTTCCTATTTTGTCCTTTTTTTATGAAATGCATGGTGATAATAGTGTATATTATGGATGTAGCACTTCTCAAAAGAATAAAGATGTTTCTATTAAAATTCCTGGTTCTGATAGCGAGTTTGGTACGAAATAACGCAGAAATAAAGTGTTGTATTAAAGAAATCAATTTTTGAGAAAAGAACTTTGTTTTACAAGTGGAAATGTTATGTTTTTATGGATTTGATATGCTCAACGTTAATTAATCAAGGCTTAGACTCAAACCTGGTGTCTGACCAACTTCGAGCTCAAAGAACAGTGACTGAAAATTGGAGAAGAAACCCAACAGTTCAAGATTTGATTTGTGATTTTTTATAACATGTGCATGAGATGTTTTATCATTGCTGCTTATAGTTACAGTGCTTACTATCGATAATAGTACTATCTAATTTGCTCTCACCTCACCTGGTTAAAATACAAACACAGAGTCAAGCAGAAAATAAACATTGGTGATCTGCTGATGAGTAAAATAAAATGAAATGACATTATACACAACATAACAAATGCTATTTTATTTTATAGCTGCTGTATTGTTGTTGTTTTATATCTTCTAAAAATAAATATGCATTTTAATTTCTTATTCAATTTTGTTCAACAGCTAACAAAGGACACAAAGCAAAAAAAGTAAGTAAATTCAAAATTTGGTTTTAGGGGATTTAGGGTACGGTCCCGATAGGGATCACGTCTATATTCATTTTTGTTGCACTTTTCGGCCATCTACCGATAGCAAATTTTCCTACAGTACCTACCTATCTAAATATGTTTCCGGCCACCTGTGCATAATGGGCTATTTTAATGATTTTATATCGATACATGGGGGTGCATTTCCAGGCGGTAGAATTGTTTAATTTCCAGGGGGTTTATTTTGAATTAATTTTCCAGAGGCAATAATTTAGTAACCAATTATTTTAGTGCAATTTTGTGAAAATTTAATGAAAATATACATAGAAGTCCTTTTCCAGGAACTTATCCCTTCCTTTTAGGTTTTATGGCAAAATCAACTTTCCAGAGCATCAAAACTGCAAATTTCCAGTGATAAAAATTATTTTCAAAAGCCATCATCCACCCCCCCCCATATGTATTGATTGAGTTACCCATGTAAAATATAGAAATAATATCAAATAATGGGATAGCCCAATCCAAAATCATGATTAATTCAAAATATTCCACATATTGGCAATATCACAACTGTCACGGGAAACGTCATAGTGACGCTTGTGGGTGGGGAGATGATTATCATTGACGTTGTTGTTTACAGAATAATATTCTATTTGATAAAAAGGTTTAAAAAGATAATTTGAGAAAATATGTTTGTCATTCACCGTCCACAGAAACATATTAAAATCCAGTTTTTTGACCCCCAAACAAAGAAATAGACCCCTTTATCTCCTGAATAAAAATACGTTGTAGAAATTTAATCCAGCATAAATACTAATGTTGATTAAAATAATAAATTTTATTTAAATTTTATGGTTTTTAAACATTTTTCCCCCTAACAAATGGTGTCTAAACTTACGGAAACCGAATTGTTGACTCCTCCAATAAGAGGCTTTCAACAAAATTATCTCGTCCTGTATTGCGGCCTTTGTCCATGATCATCCCCAACCTTGATCGTGGGCTAAGGGACCGTCGACAAAATAATTTTGTTTTTTTGTCGGATTTTGTCCGTCAAAGGGAGAGGGTTTGAAAAATTGAAAATACCATTAAAATTTAAAATTCTTGGACAAAAATCTAAATATTTAGGTATATATGTATTTTTTCACGAAATTGTCTCAAATAATCCCTAATTTTCTCGAAAAACTTTTGCGAGGACAACTTTCGCGGAGTTAATAATTTCACTTTTTCGTGAATAGTTGGGTATATATAGTCATTTTGAAAAGGTTTTTACAATAATAAGAAGAAAGTTACTCTCGTAACAGTTTCTCTCGTTAAATTATCAAAAGGTGAAAGTAGTTTTGAGATTTTGCGACTAAAAATTATTTATATTCGCCGAGTCAACTATGTCGGCAGCCGTAACTTTATCCAGTTTGTTGTCCCACAAACAAAGAAATAAACCCTTTGAACTCTTGAATAAAAATAAATTTAAGAAATCTAATCCAGCAGAAATACTTTAGGTGAATAAAATATACATTTTATTTAAAATTTAACTCATTTTTAAGTTTTTTAAACATTTGTCCCCAAAACAAATGGTGGCTAAAGTTACGGAAACGACATTGTTTGTCGTCAAAAGGGGGGATGGGTAGAAAAAGTGATGACGGCGAAAGGCCGACAAAAAAAATATATTTTGTTGACAGTCAGTCCCTAACTACAAATATTCAACCTTATTTTTTAAAATTGATCAAATTTATTTTTACAACTTTTTTGGCACATTTAGATTAATTTTTAGTTGATACCATAATTTTAAGTATTTAAATATAGAAGATATAAAACAAAAATAAATAAATTATGTTTCATCATAGATTGATCACGGATAAGCCTCGACCCCATCCACCCAAATTATCGATTATCGCGGACAAAGTGTGTGAAATTTGTTGAAGCCCTGTGACAGTTGTGATATTGGACGTGACCCATTATCAATTTTGTTTCACTTTTGGGTCATCAGCTGATATCAAATTTAGGGGACGTCGACAATTGACTTTTTTATTTTCGTTTCACTAATCATCGGACCCCCTCTTTCCCCAATTCTTAGCGGAAAACAATATTAATCTCATTTTATATACATTTGTTTCTATAGAGAAAATACCACCGTCCATATTGACACACATACTAACTACCAATTGGGTGGACGGGTCAACGCCAAAAAATATAATGTATTTGACAAATTTAAAAAAAAGCAAACTAGGTTGAATATTTGAAGTTGGTGATTAGATCGGGGAGTATCGAGATGATTGTGAATTTTTAATGAGCGCCCCGGCTTGAATGAGCGCCCCCTTAGAAGGTCAAAAATTAAATGAGCGCCCCGGCACATTCAGATAAATATGGTATGTATAAAAAGCCTTTTTAAACAAAAATTTTCACCCAAATTTGGCTCTTTCTCTGCAGCCTTCAAAACAGATATAAATTTGGTAATGGCTGCTAAATGTGGCAGGGAGGGGTTCTAACCTTATAGCTAAGGGGCCACGTCCATACCCAGCTTGCCATTCTTATCGTGGCTATTTGCCGATAATAATTCTGCTACATAGATAGATACCTATCCTTATCGGCGATCCATAGCAAGTTGGTACTTTTCTGTCATATTTAAAACCGCGAAAATTAAATTTGAAACCTGTGTAGGTACCATAGGTGGGTAAATTCACCGGCCAATGTCTAAAAAGTGTAACAAAATAAATATGGACATGAACGTGATCCCGTTGGTACTGGGTTAATGTGCTATTCCATTTGAACTCTGTACAGGGGTATACATACTTTTCCAGGGGATGTCCAGAGATAAGTTCTTCCAGGGGTTTAGCTGTGTGTCTAAATTTATTATTTTATCACCTGGGATTTCCAGGGGGAATTACCTACCTTAAATAACAAGATTTAAAGGGGGCTGTATGCTTAAATTTCATTTAATCCAGGGGTGGAGATACATCAGATTATAGGTTAAAAAGAATAAACATAATTCACGGGGTAATAATCATTGACGTACTGCATACGCGGTTACTTACTGTTGGTTGTACCATGCCAGTTACCTTTTATCCGATACGTCTACATCCCTGTTTCATATAATATCGATATCAAATGGAATAGCCCCCCAATAAGGCACTGTCGACAAAAGATTTTTTTTTTGACAGCCTTTATCACTTTTCCTCCCTTCTCCCCCCTCTTGACAGCAAACAATGTTATATAAATATTCTAACCAACTCCCCCCTCCCTTTGACGCGGACAAAAGCAGACAAAAAAACAAAATTATTTTGTCGACGGTCCCTAAAAATAAGTAATTTATATACCTTTTTTGCTTTGTTGTCTTTTTTATCGAAAGCAATTGCAAATTTTTATATTTTTATTATATGTGCAGCCATAAAAATAGCTTTTTTATACACTAGCAGACCAGGAATATTGTTCATAAATTAGATTCAAGTTCATCTCATCATTCATCATTGTTTTTATTTTGTTTTTGAGCAAAGTTTAGGACAGCTCGTAACATTTTATAATCAAGGATAACCAGTTAAAACAGCCAGTAACATTCTCCACTAAATCAAATGAATACTGTGCTTTAAAGACACTTGACATATGTTTTTTGTTGATATAGTCTAGTGAAAAACATCTTTCTATTTTGAATTTATTTTGACAGTTATATGCATTTAAATTCTGTATCTGAAGATTGTTGATCAATTTATAACGTTAAGAGATCAATATGAAGTTGAAAAGTCTGATCTTTCATGAAAATATCATTCTCCAAAGCATAAATAAACATCTTCTTTATGTGTTTTGCTACCAGTTCAACCTCTCTCAGTTTTGTACAAAATGAGCAGCTAAACTCTGTAGTTAAATGTTGTTGATTTATTTCTAAAGTTATAGGGTCAATATCGTTTAGAAAAGTATCATCTTCAATGAAAATATCATTCTCTATGGCAGATATCAACGAATCAACATCTTCTTCATACGTATTTGCTACTGCTTCAGCCATTTTTTTATAGTTTAATGCACTCTATTTACTACGAACGTTGTGTTTTCAACATAAATTTTAATATTTTAGCGTGCGTCAGCAATTTTACACAGCAAAACAAAGAAATCTATTGTTACGGATTCTACAACAACGGTCGTAGTAAATAGAAGTAGCCAGTCTATTTATCGTGAGTCTATGGTTTTAGGAATGAAACGTTTTAAAAGAAATGAAATGTATATGTTGCAACCCAGGTGAACTATTGAACCACCTAGGTCGATTACCCACCCGGTTCGAACCAGGTAGGTAGAAAGTCGCTAATTAAACCATCTAGGTAGAAAATGAGTTTAAATGTTGCGTAATCGAACCAGGTAGGTAGAAATTATAATAACTCGAAACTTGTAACTTGTCCAATTTGATATACGAACCAGGTGGGTCGAACCAGGTGGGTAGGAATTGTAATAACTCGGAATTTCTAATTTGATACGAACCAGGTGGGTCGAACCAGGTGGGTAGAAATTGTAATAACTTGAGAATAATAAAATTTCTAATTTGATACGAACCGGGTGGGTCGAACTAGGTGGGTAGAAATTGTAATAACTCGGGAATTATAAAATATTCTAATTTGATACGAACCAGATGGGTCGAACTAGGTGGGTAGAAATTGTAATTACTCGGAAATTATAAAATATTCTAATTTGATACGAACCAGATGGCTAGAAATTTTAATATCCTAAACTTCCGAATATAGCGCCACCCCCAAAAATAAGCCCCCCGTTTTACTGACCCAATTTTTATTTCGAATATAAGCCCCCCATCTTCACCTTATCCGTAGCACACATGACTGCTTTAAATAGATCCAGACTCGTCTGGAAATACTGTCAAATTGACAGTTTGTACCTCATTTAAGTATCTTAAGTGTATTAAATTTTTGCGTGTCTTAATTATTGATTTCCCGCTTTTTAATATTTTTTATAAGAAATATACCATTGTGACAAATTTACCAAAATTATTGATTTCGCCTACCCCTACTTCAGAACATGTTTAACGTGGTAGCCAACAAATTGTCATAGACAATATTTCCAGAAGGGCCACGGGTCTGGTACTGGCTATATTTAAAGCACCCATTTGTGCTACGGCTAAGCTAAAGAAATCGAAGTCGAAAATTATAAATAATTTGTGGCAACAGCTGGTTTCGAGCTCACGACCCCCTACGTGAAGCACTAAATTGAAAGATTTAGCGTTCGACGCGTTAGTCCTATCAAGATTCACCGGAAATTGCGTTTGGCGAATCACCGAGTATATACCCACACAACTGAAAAAATAAAAGATAATAACTCTGACGTGTCGTAAACTTGCCGCCAGATTTGTTTTTAAAAGCAATTGTTAGCCTTTCAACAATTATTATGCAGAATATAAACCTTATTGCATAACAGGTACATGTATTTTTAAGCTGCTAAATTTTTTATGCATTAGGGTAGCACCTTCTCGATGCATCCCCAATTAATGTACCTAAAATATGGCTTAAGATGAGGCCTTGCATAGCTCTTTACCTCTGCATATGTCAGATTTCCGTGCTGGTAATACTTTTCTGTAGGACCAGTAACAAACTTAGGGTTATGCTGCTTAATCACAATATTAAAACAATATTTAAAAAGGACATACAGCAGTAGTGCTAACCCAGCATTTCATCGTATTAATTGTGTTCGTAAATGGGAAACAAGATCTGGGGCTTAACCTTAGTTATTTGGGGTGGTATAATTACAACCCGTCGCCCAGCTGGGAAAAAACCTTACCACGTAAAATATCAATCTACCTTCTTCTACTGCACCCCTGTTTTGATTGGCAGTACTCATAAAAATGCGTTGCCTTTATATTTAACCAATTTTTATACCATCAATTATAATTTAATTGGTACTTAGGGTATAAATTATTGCAAACTGTTTGGTCTATGTCACATGAATTTCGTTAAATTAAAAATTAGTGAAATTAATCGCGAATAATGTCGACAGAATAAACTTCGAAAAATCGTATTTTTTATAATTATACAACCATTACAAAAAGTAAATTACTCTCAGTAAATCGAAAAAAACAGCCACCTATAAATAGCATGTTAATCAATTCGTAAAACATGATTTGTTTTATTAATAATGTTCCTCCAAAGGAAAGAGAATAAAGTAATGCAAGATATATGTAAAACACAAGAATCTTTCTAAAGATAATAAAAAAATACTAAATACAACTAATTTATAAGATATTAGAAAAACTATATTTATAAAAAATATACAAAACAATGCCAACTACTTTAACAGTAAATAAAAAATTATACTTTAGGCGTACAAGAAAAAAATCTTTCGCATAAACTATCGCGCACGATTTTCTTCGAGTGCAATATATCGTGAATAAAAAATTTGGAAATATTTCACAATATATTATTCAAGACATTAATTTTCGCAAATAAGGCCAAAATTCGCGAAAGTTTGTACAAGTAAACTGTTTTGCGATAAATATCAGACTTCGCATTTTCCTGAGAACGAAGATTTATATTATATATGTATATAAAAAATTATAAATACACTAATTTAGGAATTATGTCTAATCTAGACATTTTAGGTAAACCCTATGAAAAATTCCACACCCCAGGGCTGGTAGGATCCCTCCACATTTTGTAATACTTGACCGTTGGCCTTTAATTAGCTTTCCAACGTAATCAACCTTCCATGTAACTGATTCATCAGAAAAAAAATATTTAAACTTCTATTTAAAAGAGAGAGAGTTTAAAAGAGGGGGTTTATTAAAAAAAATATTTTTGTTTAGTAATTTTATCAAAATATATATTGTATTTAGTGCTAATTTACCCGTCTAATGCCCAAATCACTTTAACATCAGCTTAATAAGGCAGTAGAAATATTAAAATCTGATTATAATATCCATAAAATAAGACTATTTAACTATAAAATTACTACATAATGTTTTATGCTAATGCAATTTTTGAAGTAATTTGGTTGATGCAATGTTTTTAAATATGCATCTTAAATATGCATTTTTAAATATGCAATTTTGGATTTTAATATGCAATTTTATACTTTCTTTCTTTTTTTTAGACAGAGTCATTCTATACTAGAAAACTAAAATTTGTCCTATTTTGATGTAAAAACTTAAAATTTTTAGTTTATCTCGCAAATTTGTTTAATTTGTCAATTTGTTAAATTTAAAATATTTCGCCAGTTTTTAGTCTCGCGAAAGTATCTCCACATAAATTAATATTCCATAACTTACAATAAATAATAGTTAAATTTAGATTAAGCTAATCTATCGCAGAATAAAAATCATAAAAAGATTCTATGATAATTCAAGGTCACAGAATACATTTTTTAATAACCTTAAAACGGGCATAACTTGAGAACCATTCGAAATTTTTCGAAAAAATAAAAAGATTCTATGATAATTCTTCATGCTCTTTCATATGAATCCAACTTGATTTTACAGTGTTCGTACATAAATAATTAAAGAATGGACAAATAAATCATCTAGTTTGGAGGCACAAGCAATGCTGTGGCTTATATGTGTTGAGAGGAAGTTATTCCAGCAACATACCAGGTGTCAAACCATCATAGAAAACAAAACGTTTGTCTCTGCGCAACAATGCTGTATAATGTGTCCTGAGATTGCTGTGCACCATAATGCGCTCGTATCTAAAAATGAAGTGAGTATAAGAAATGCACTCTATAATTTTTGCACAGTCTTAAACTAAATTTGACTACCTACATTGTAGTATTATTAAAGATACTAAGATAAAGTTGCCACAAATATTATTTTAATTGTTTTAACTTCTTTTATGAAACAAAATAACATATAAAGTCAGCAGGAAAAGTACCAAATTCTGCATTTTGAAATATTGTCCAGAGTTTTCCTTCAAAACTGAAAACGAAACAAAAAATACTTAAAACCATTTAAATTTGCTTTCAACCCCCACAAAATACTATATCATTCAAAAGAGTATATTTTTTTCTAAATGGGACTAAAAATAATCAGAATACCATTTGTTGCCATATAGGTTAGGATATATTTTAACTCAATTGATTGGACTAATAATAGTAAACAAGGCTTTAATTACAGAGATACCATATTTATCTGAAAGAGCGCCCTAGCTTAAATGAGCACACCCTTCAAATGAGCGTACCCCTTAGGAGTCCAAAATTATAATAAGCGTCCCCTTCACTTATTTTGACACTTATTTTGAAAATTTAAACCTTTATAGGGTGCTCATTTTATAATAAATGTCAACAATGATGAGAAAACAAGAGTTTCTGAGGCTATTCGATGTTTTTATTTGAAAAAAGTGGTTTTAGTAACATATTCTATAAGAATTTGCCGTTCACAGGGCTACCAATTAACATTTAAACTATTTGACCTAAATTTTTAATAAGCGCTTCGGCTTGAATGAGCGCCCCCTTAAAAGGTCAATAATTAAATGAGGGCCCCGGTGCTTTTCAGATAAATACGGTACACAAAAAGAATATTAAAAAACAAGTGAGAAAAAAAATCCAATAATGAGTTAACTATACCAGCTATATATCATAAGAACGTATTGAGAAGGTAAAAGTTTTCACCGTTTGAAAACATGCTGGTAAAAAAATGAAAATAGGGGTAGACTGGGCAACGTCTGCCTAAAATAATTGAACTCCGTCTAATCAGACTAACCTACCACCCCCTCTAAATAAAGTTATTGGCCTACCCCAAAAATTCAAAATTTCCCAAATCTAATTCCCTTAATAACCTTAGAGGTTGCATACTATATAACTTCTTTTTTAAAATCATCACACTATGTAGGCTTTATTGCCGCAAATGTAATGGTAATGGAACCCGGACCTTATTAGCGAAACAACCAAAAGACTTTAACAAAGCACATATGGAAGAGCTTTCAACAAAAAACATCCATATAAAATAAAATTACTAATATTATCAGGGCGTAATACAGAGCAATAATTTGGGCGTTAGTGAGATTATGATTCTGTAGTAATTATGCCAAAGAAGTATCTCAGTTTAAAATAATGACATAGATTTTTTGAAAAATGTAATTTCCATTCAAAATTATTGTATTTTCTTCATTTTTTGGATCCCAGTACACAGAAAAACAATAATATTCAATGTGCCTAAATGGGTCAAAAGAAGCCATTATGGTCCTCTAATATTAATCAAAATTAAAAAAATGATAGCAATAAAAAAATAATGTCATTCTCGGTCAAACATCTTGTATTTTTTAGATTTCTTGGGTATATACCAGTACTCCAAAATGAGAAATTTCGACAGGACTCCTAGGTAAAAAGAAGTCCTAACTAACTATCCAAAAACAATAATTTTTGACAGGTGCCCATAGAGGTCAAATAAATGGTTCCCTAACATCATGCAAAATTTTTAAAAAATATATAACATTGTTTTCGAGAAAATTCAAAAAATGTCATTCTCGGTCAAAAAAAATGCGTTTTTCGATTTTTGGATCCCATTTTCAAGATCATTTTGGATTAGGAGTTGATGAATGGATTATCTCAGTTGTGAAATCGATGTATAGGATAGAAGGTCAGAAGCCGTCTTAGAATATAAATGGATTATTTAGTGAGGAATTCTTTGTTAAGGTAGGTGTGCATTAGGTAGGTGTGCATCAGAGATCTGTTCTTAGCATAATAGTACTAGGAGCACTACCACAGGAATTTAGAGTAGGGTGCCCATGGGACTGTTGTATGCAGATGACATGGTATTAATTGCAGAGGTTATGGAAGCATTATTTACGAACGTCGTTTTTCCACAAAATTTTGTTTGGTCATTACATGAGTCAATTCAGACATGTGGTTGAAATTTCGAGAAAAAGCGACGTTCGGAAATGGTTGTATGGCTACAAACGTAAAAACGCTTAGGGGCCTGGAACTAGTGAACCGTGCGATATTTTT
>JAUKWF010000597.1:0-11387 GCA_032356525.1 Eutonina indicans
GAACGCACATATTCGTGTTTCATAAAACCTTAATCTCTGTAATTGACCCTGTAAGTACTCGATCGTAGTTTCAACGTTCAAACAACGTCCATACAACGTTCATAACAGCACGTGGATGTTATTTAGACGTTAAAATGATCTCGTGTGCTTACTGGGGGTGACACTTAAAATAATTTCAAAAACTTGAGATAAGTTTCGTTAAGCCTTATTTAAGCTTACTGTGAATTAATGATAAACTTAAAAAAGTATATTCTAACGGCTGTGGGTAGCTTTTAATTTTTTTTTGCGATGACTTTTTATACTATGAATGTCTTTTAATAACGTTCAAAAGGCATTTAAAAATGTTCTAATGCCAGCTGGAACTTATCAAAGAAGATTTCACTTTCACAAAATCTTAAAAAACCTTTACTGCAAAAAAGGAAGTAAAAACCTTTAAAAAAACCTTTGCAAAAAAGGAAGTAAAAACCTTTACTTCCTCACTGCTACTGAAAACAGCGTGATTTCTTTCTTTTCAATGGCTTAGTACCAACACAGTGTATTATGTACGCTCAATATGCTGTTTGTGTTTACCGTATTATACCGCGGAACACTTGTTTAGTCTCTTTACGGGTGGATAGCCTACCGACTGTGATTTTTGTAATCATATTTTGTCTTTTAGTCACACAAATTATGAATACAGTATATTCTCGATAAGTGAGATACTCAAGGGACCGAACAAAAGTGTACTACTTAGCGGTCGTCCTAGTTATCCGAAGCAAACAAGAGTACATTAGGCAAGTTGAAGGGACCGAGAAATCTGTACTACATAGCGGGCGTCCTAGTTGTCCAGTGTATCACTTATCGAGAGTATACTGTATTCCGCATTATTCGAGATTTCTCTTGATTTTTATCACCATTTGACCAGCCATTTGACTCTTCATTTTTGAGCTATAGAAATTTGGTAATTTATTAATTAACCCACATGGTGACTGCGTGGTCACACTCGTTAAATCGGTATTTTTTTCATTATGTTTATTCTATTTTTCTTCGGTTAGTTAATCCACGTTGCTATTGTGTGTGCTGGTTACAAGGAGACGCGAAGAGTGGTCACACTTATTAAATCCATCTTGTTTTATCGCAAACAACCGCTTCACTTTCATTTCGTGTCCGACCCGCCCGGAAGACACGCGCTCAAAGTTCTATTCGAAACCTGGAAACTACAAAAAGGTAAGGTTTTTTTTGTATTTAATCAAAAGTATGTACCACGCCAGGTTTCATCATGTTTTTCCCCGATTTGGGGTGTAGAAATAATCGAAACATATTATGTACCGCAATTTGGGGTGTAGCAACAATCTAAACATATTATGCACCGCAATTTTGGGTGTAGAAACAATCGAAACATAATGTACTCAATTTGGGGTGTAGAAACAATCTAAATATATTATGTAATACCGCGAGTCTCAGATTCAGCTCCCATTCGCGGATCTAGAGGTAAGGCTCAACAAATTCAGGAAAGTTAAATTCAATTAAAAAGCTAACTTTTGCAAAGTTCTTATACTTAAACCTTTGAATTACAGTCTACTCTCCTCCTCTAGTTAAGCCTCGCCTCTTAGATCTGCCGCTGGCTTTTCCCCTTCCCTCGAGTAAGTGTCCACCTCAAAATCCAAAAACTAACATATGATATTCTCCATCCGTCCCTGACAGATCTCAAGGATATAGAAATGGAGAATCAAAAAATGTATGAGCTTTTTTTGTGAATCTCAAGGATGTAGAAATTGAGAATCGAAAAACTTATGAGCTTTTTTGTGATGCTTTTTTTAATGACTGGCTTAAAAAACACGCGGTCGGATATTTTTTGCGGTTGATCAGCCTAACCGTGAAATTTTTGTGTTTCCCGGGAATAAACGTTCGCAGACGGTCAATTTAACGATATTCTGCAGGAATAAACGAAGGAGACGAAATGATATTCGCATGTACTGGCAGAGTTTAAACAAAGTGTAATATTGTGGAAAATTTGGAGTTTTTTCTTATTTTCTTTTTTTGGATTTTTTGAGATATTTTCAGTTTGAGGTTTGTCTATGAAAATCAATCAATCATTTTTATCTCGTTTTTATTATCAGTATTTACAAAGAGCTAATGAGTTTTAAACAAAAGTTTTATCACGAAACATGATAATAATAATTGTGGTGGTATATCATCATCTTGTAACTTTTTTTTTTCTCTCTTCTACAGAGGGTCACGCACGCCCTATTACTTGACGACTGTCTACGTTTTCTATGTCTACCCAAACCATCACACGCTATTGTCGTTTCAACATCCATACAACATCATTTCAACGTCCATACAACGTTCGTTGAATGTTATTTCGACGTTGAAATGACGTCGTGTGCATTGTGTTGTTAAATTTCGCGGATAAAAAACAAAGAACAAAATAGAGGAGTTATATTTCTTGACCCTTATTTCTATTTTTGGGGTCTTGACTGGCAGCTTCTTAATCTTTTTGAACGTTGAGAGAACATGTCATTAAAGAAAACAAAATCGAGTCGTTTTTCCATTTTTATTTTAACAACGTAACAACGCGTGGTATTTATAGAGTAGGAAGGTTACGTAAACACAACTCTAGGTTGTAAGGTAAAGCCTCACACAGCTGGTTGTGGTACGGGTATGAAATAACCCGTTTTCTAAGGCTTGTATTGAAATTTATGAAGTTAATATCAACATCGTTTTAATGTTATAACAATGTTCAATAAATGGTCTTGTGTTAGGTATTTATACTTTTAGCTTTAGCTTCAACAAATTTGACGGATGCTACCTTTGAAAATTGAGACTGCACATACATATAGCTAAATCTCATAATGACCTTATTTTTATTAATTCTTATTAATTTTTATTTTTAGTTAGTGTCAGTTTCTACGACGCAGATCATTTAAAAGTAAGTGTATATATATGACCGTACATACTAGACATGATGGGCCTTCTTTTCAAAAGGGACTTGTTTTGTTTGTTCAAGTTTCTCCACGGGCAGAAAGCTCTAAATTAAAAAGTTCTGCCAATGTCAAAAACTCTTTTGCATATTACCAAATTACACTACACTACATAAATTTATTGATCATTATTTTTTGGGTTTTGTTGTCCATGTTGACATTATACCTTGAAATGCTTTCAATTTTATATTATATTATTATTTTGACGGAAAGAGATGACCAGGCGCGTATTTAGAACCCCTGCATACTAAGCAAAAAATATATGAAGGAAAGTGTACACATCACTTTTAAGTAGTTTTCTTTTATGATTGACACAAGTTAATGTGTTTTTAAGTACTGTCAATACTCCTGCTTATAGCATACGTATGTTGTAGATATGCTACTGGATGACCACAAAAAAGTCCAAAACCACCCAAATCAATTGTCATTGTACTAACATTTCTAACCAGCAGCGGGTGGAGATTATGTGAAAGGTGTGAATTGTCACACTGAAAACCCGGGAATATTACACAAATGCAATTACACAAATATCGGGAAATTTCGGGAAATACCGGGAAATATCGGTGGAATTTAGAGTTTTCACATGGGTTGTTTTAGGCTGTGCATCCGCCAAATGATAACGTCACTATTTGAATATTTTTTATATATCATTTAATTGTTTTCACAGAGCGAAGTAGAATGGATACCAAACAGTCATTATTCTGGAGTGTTTGGTCTCATGAAACTAACGTTAACAAAAGCTCTACCCGATTTCCTAGACAAGGTACGTGTGTGTAGAAATTTAACGTTTATTACCATTAAATTGAAATGGAGCAAAAAAAACACTTTGATGAGCTCAACGGTTTTATTAAAACTTGCAGACAATATTTAGACAGTTTATTTGTTCCTAGTAGGTCGTTCCCTGGTGTATGGGATGCGAAACTCCTAGGTGTCTACCAAAAGGGATCCAGGGCCATGAACGTGGCTGACTCCCTATTTGCTCATCGCGCATTAAAGGGTTAAGTTAAATGAAAGCAATATATTCTTAATTGAAGAAATAAATTTAACATTTTTTTTGTTGCATTGTTGTAGGTGATTGTGTTGTATACAGATGTGTTCTTTCTGACAGATATTGCTTAGGAGAAGGAGTGAATCGTCATGAAAATGTCATCAACAATACAATTTTCAACATGACATTTTACCATGACGATTCACTCTTTTCCTAAGCGCTTTACACCAGTTAAACGACGTCTAAATTCGCCTATGGTACTTACACTTGGAGTTTATCACAAGAAATAAATTTATTTTTGCATTGTTGCATTGTTGTAGGTGATTGTGTTGGATACAGATGTGTTCTTTCTAACTGATATTGCTGAACTATGGAAACTGTTCGAATGTTTCAATTCACAACAGGTATGTTGAATTGCTTTCTTCTTCTTCTTCTTCTTGGTTGCGAATCAAGTATCTTGACCAAAATGTCAGAATATGACGTCATATATTCAACATTCAAACAATATCAATCTGATGTGAGGATACATACATGTTGTATGCGTCCCTGGGGACGAGTCTGTTTCCAAACTCCCAACATTACTGTATAAATGATTTAACATTTTTTGTATATTTTTTAAGGCAATCGGTCTTGTGGAAAACCAAAGTGAATGGTATACTGGTAAACTATGGAAGAATTATAAACATTGGCCCGCCTTGGTAAAATAACTAGTTAATTGTTTTCTAATTTTTCTTTTTTGTTACTAGCATACAGGTTGATACCCAGTCTTAGTTGTAAGAAAGGTTATCAAAATCCCAGGAATGCTTTACAAAAAATCATTATTTTTTATTAAAATGATACTATTGAATTTTGCTACTTTCTAGATCCTCCTCGAACTAATGAAAGCCTATTTTTATCTATTCAAACCCTTTTTTATCTAATCAAATATTACGAGAAATTAAAAAACAAAGAACGCTGTGATGGTGACGGTGACGATTTATTCACTTTTCACAGGGTCGTGGCTTCAACACTGGCGTTATGTTGTTTGATTTGAAGAAACTGCGTCAAATCAAGTGGCCCAACTTGTGGCGCTTAACAGCCGAGAAGCAGTTGTTGAGCCTCCTCTCCACCGTTCTGGCCGACCAGGACGTCATCAACGCCGCCCTCAAAGACAATCCGCTCATCGTGTACACCCTGCCGTGCGAGTGGAACATCCAGCTCAGCGACAACGCCCAAAGCGCCACGTGTTACACGGACGTGATCGATCTAAAGATCATACACTGGAACTCGCCCAAGAAGTTGGGCGTGAAACACAAACACGCTGAGTATTTCAGGAACATGTATTTGACGTTTTTGCAGTACGATGGCAATCTATTGAGGTTTGTTTTCAGGTCGATATAAGAAGTGTTTTTAACGTTGAGAAGATGTCTTTTGTACGTGAAGAAGAAAACGTTTTGTGCCGTCTTTGTCAAGTCAATTTCTACCATTCATTCATGATGTAAATAGATGAGTAGTTGAGGCGAGAATTCAAGTGTTCGAACGTAATCTTTAAGTATATAAAGATGAGAATTTCAAACTGAAATTTAGAAAGAAGCTAAATTTTCAGGATGGACTAAAGTAGCCTTTCTTAAGAACTGAAGAGGCTATCATTGATAAATTATTTAAACAATCATAAAACCGTTTTTTGTTACGGTTAAATGATTCGTCATGTAAAGCAGGTTTTAATATTAAGCCTAGCTATTCCAAAAGAAATGTTGTTTTTCGTCGTGTAAACTAGGTTTTATTCTAAAGGTCCGAACTTTTTCCATAGGAAAATGATTTCGTCGTGTAATACCGGCGCATTCGAGGATCAGGCTGCTGCGCTTACTATTGATTCCAACAACCTTCCCGATAACGATCAGTGCTACGAATTTCAAGTTGAACAGAATCTACTAAGAAGAGTCCATCTGTTTTATCTTGATTACGCTCTAGAAAAGGTGAACAAATAATATCTGTTATTTACAGTAGAATGCTCATTTTGTTGTTCAACAAGCTTGAAAGGGAGAGTCCAATCGACGCCAACGTATAGTGAAGGCTATCTGATATTTGCGGCAACGTAAGGGGCTTCAGAAACGTAACCCCCCCCCCCCACATGCAAACAATATTTTTGATTTGATTTATGTTTGTCCCATACATGAAATATAAATTTGTAAAGTAATACATTTAAACATCCGAACGTCGTTTTGTTTAAAAAGAAGAATTCATGGTAAATTTTGGAATTTGGTCAGCTTAAAAAAATGAACGGATCTTGTATTCCTTGTATGTCTGATTCCTATTGGGATCATCTACTAAATCATGACCTAAATAACTTTTGCTCACCTTATTTTTATTACAGTCGAACGAGAATGACGTCACACTCCTTGCACATCTTTCAATGGATCGACTGCAGATCTTGGAAAGCCTAGCTAAGCAATGGAAAGGTATTTATTAAAACCCATTAGTCAGTTTACTGAAATTATAACGCTTCCTAGTGCATGTAGTAAGGAGCTCCTGCGTGTCTGCTGCCCAGGGGTACACATAAATCGACAGATTTGGGCGTAGGGTGTATGGTGTATGGTGAAATGTTACAAATTTGAAAGCAATAGTTTTACTCTTTTCCTGTAGTTTTAATGTATTCGTAGGTTCCACCTCTTGTTTTATAATGACAGTGTATGTATTTTGTTTTGGTATTTTGCAGGCCCGATGTCGATAGCTTTGTACGCTTCAGATGCTGAATCACAACAATTCTTAAGATATTCAGAACGATCGAATATTTTGAACACTCGCAAGAATATAGGAATCCACATCGTCTACAAAGATGGGGTAATTAATAGTAGGCTTTGAGAGTAGGTTTTTTGAATACTCGTTGAGAGTAGTTTTTGAATCGAAGTGGAGAAAGGTTCCATGTGAACAGCAGTTGGACATGGGTTAGTCGATGAAAACTTCAAACCTATTGATAATATAACTTGTGAAATTACCTTGCTGAAAAAAAGTGACACACCGTAGTAGCACTTTTCAGACATTGTCCGGTTGTTGAGTTCCTCCTAGGTGTCCGCTCAGTGTCCCGGGACCATAAAAGTTTTAAAATCCCAGGATGGATTATTCGGAAGTGGAAAATTAGCGTGAAACATCACAATTTTTCTTTTCCAGGTTTCAATAAAGTTATGGAAATACGCAAAGCGAACGTGGAAACTTTTTGCGGCAATAGAAAAGTGTATATTTATAACCTTTTTTATTTATTAACCTATTTTTTTCAGGATCTATACCCTGTGAACTACTTGAGGAACATAGCTTTGGAGCAAGTACAGACATCACATGTCTTTTTGTGTGATATTGATTTCCTACCAATCCATACTCTATACAATACTTTACTGTAAGTTACTCGCCAGGAATAATTCTTTCATTTTCATGTTTTTCATTTCTCATGAAATAACGTGAACTTGACATTCAAAATGGTAAACGTCAATTCCAGAGCAATGTTGACCATGACTTTTTTGGTTGATTCCAACCCAATGAACTTATTTTGCTTCTGATGCTCCTGGTACCTACCTAGGGCTCCAAGACCATAAAAAAGGCTGTGACTAACGGGACACTCCAGATGGAATCGACGTAAACAATAAGACATCTTAAATAAGATGAAACAGCGGTTATCCACTAGTGACTAATATGAAATGGCAAGATTAATTCACGTTATACCACGTAAGTCATTAGTGGAAAACAAGCTTAAAAGAAATTTGGAAGGCCTTAAAATGATCGAGACAAATATGGCCTCAGCTAACCAATCTGTCAAATCGATCTTTTTTCGCAACAAGTTAGTCCTAATCAAGACTTTTAAATTAAAATTTCGATACAGCGAGTCCTCGAATGCTAGTAGTAAAGCGATCTGTTAATTGGAAGACGCAAAGGATCAAAAAAATTATATGAATTCTAACTGATGTTCAAATTAAGCAACACAAATTAGAGAGAGAGAGAGAGACTCTTGCAACATAAGTGGGCTATGAAGTTTGTTTGAAATAGCGAATGTTAAGATATAATCTAGTATAAACTTACTTCAAAGAGAGCTAAATTAATTTATGTTTTTGTTTATTTCTCATCATTAGGCATTACAGTTTAACAATGAATCTCCACAAAAAGGTAAACTATTATCAACCACTCAATGCGCGGGAATAAATGTTTTCGTTCCGTCAAAATTTTGATTGCGGTTGAAAGCTGTTTCAATTTAATTTTACGGGATTGAACTCACAGAATATCTTTTCTCGGAACTCTTTTAAAATAGTCGGGATACCTAACTCATCTAGTTTTTCGTATCCAGTCTAAATAGCCATAGAAGGAGCAGTGACCTGACTCGCGACCCATCGGAACACTGATAATAAATAACCATACGGCCTTTGATTTGTTACGGTAGCAGCTAGAAGCGGAGGCCGTATTAGTTTTGCCTTTGTACTACTCCTCCGCGTGAGAAGACATTTCTGCCTAGTAGACCTAAGCGTATACTTTTCTTCACGCAAGGCGGGCAAAAGTATCAAAAAATTTAATTTTTTTTGTAAAAATTGTAAAAATTTGCTGCTACTGTTTAGAGCCATGTGGCTATTTTTCTTTTTATAAATTGTTATGATTTCAAATTGATTTCAATTATACTAATCTTTTTCTTCTGAAGAATGATGGATGTCTATGTGTATGTAGACCTGTCTTATGAATGATCGATCATTTAAAATTTCTATAGTTATAGATGAAGCTAAATGTTAAAGTAGAAATATAATATGATATCAGTACCAGTATTGACCTTGACATGACCTTCTTCCAATACTTTGTTTGTAACTTAACATTCTATTTTGTCTTTTTTGTAGGCAATTGTAGTGCCAGCATTCGAGACCTTCCAATACAAACTCACATTCCCAGCGACAAAAAGTGAATTGTTAAGCCTATGGCAGAATAAGGCTGTAGAGACATTCAGGTAAAAACTCACTATAAGCACAAGGTTCGAATACCAAACTTTGAAATTCACTAGACTTTTTACATCGCAGATACAAACATTGCAATATCAATTAAACGTCGATAAAAAAAATATAATTGACGTCAGCAAATATTTTTGTTCTCTGATCCAGCACCCCTGCTCAACTAAAGGAGGAGAGTAAAATGTAATTAGTAATTAATTAGTAATTAATTGTAATTAATGTCATCAGTCTTTACAAAATTTATACGCTTAATGGTGTTTTAATTACAGTTTATTCTCCTCCTGTAGTTGAGCAGGGGTGCTGGTTCTGCGCCTGTTGTTATTGAGTTTTTTGCTCTCTTACGTAAGGTCAAAAAGCCTATGACACGGTCTGTTCTGGTAGACGAGCGCAAACAATTATCTCCGAAATGTTCTTCTTTTCTATATAGATACCCATAGATAGAAGTTGCATTGTTGTTATTTTATTACCTACGTAAACTTTAAATTCCTTACCGCAAGGTAAGTACAACAAAATGTAGTTTAGTCCATTTGTCCAAATATTAGCAAAAAATTATAAAAATCATTTTTATTACAGGGAAAGTGTATGGATAAAAGGTCATGCACCAACTAATTTTGAGAAGTGGAAAACAGCTGATGAGAATTATAAGGTATGGATGGACCGCCTAAAACTCTGTGTGTATATATGAAGTATTTGGCGAATATCGAATTGATTCAAATATTGGTTGGCTTTTCTTTAAGCCACCTAAAAAGTCACACAAGCCAATTTCAATTTTCACTTGTGAAAATCGCCTACTGGAAATTGGCTGTTAGAGCAAGTATTAGGGAACAAATTTATCAATTATTAATCAATTAATATCATAAAATATGAAAACACAAAACGGTTAATGGTAATAGCAGTTTAGCAAAATAAGGGAATCATCCTCTCAATGAAGCCAAAGGGACATATATTAGATACTAGATACTGCAATATTAAGATCCCCTATGTTTTCTTAAAAAGAATTGAGTTCTCCTATATTATTTAAAATTCTGACATTTTAATTCAAAACTGTTAATTTTAAAGAGTCGAAAACCTTTATTGAAATGCAATATCTTTTTCTAAAAGCCGCCTAAACTCTGTGTCAAACGTTCATACAATTAATTATAGCGTTTTTTTAGCTATTACGTCATAAAATTTAATTCTAAAATCTCCTAAAATTTGGATTTGAAACTGGTCAACACTACTGTTTAAAGCTATCTTTATTTTTGTTGTTGTCTTAGGTGAGCTGGGAGACAGACTTTGAGCCTTACATACTTGTTGAGAAGAAAGGATTGCCTTACTATGACATGAGATTTGTTGGTTTTGGTTGGAACAAAGTATCACACATTATGGAATTACACGCATTAAAGTAAGATTCCTTTTTTGTTTTGGATGGAATTGAAATGCAGGCGGATTTTAAATTCTGAGGTAGGAGCCAGGGGTGGATCTAAAGGTTTGCAAGGTTCTCAGCTGCGAATGTTCAGAATTGAAAATAAAGAGTTTTTCGATTCTAATGGAAAGGTCGCAAATTCTATTTATTACAGATTGTTAAACCCTATTAACAGAAATAGAAAGATTTTTGTTTTGATTTTTGATATCCGGGGGAGTTTTAGAAATTTTGAAAATTATATATAAATTATAACCCTTACAGGAACAGATGTTTTTTTTTGCTTGTTGTAAATGCTGACCGATTTAGAGATCGCAGGACGTTGTAAATGAGAGATCGTAGGACGACTTACATCCTACAGATAGATAACCCATCCACTACACCTATAGTAATTTAATTGATAATAATTTTTTATTTTTTCCTTAGCTACGAATTTCTGGTTACATGCAATTCATTCATTATACATATGCCACATGCACCGTCTTCAGACATCACAAAATATAGAAATAATATTCAATACAGACAGTAAGTGTGTTATTTGTATAGGTAGGCTGGGCTAGGTAGGCTGGGCTAATACATTGAACAATTTAATTTGAGTCACACTTTTGAAAATGATTAGATGCTCTTATCTACTTTAGATCAGTTTTGACTCATAACATGTAATATTGGTGGTTTTAAAAAGTCCTAAAGAAATTATGTTTCTTTACGTCGATCGTGGTTGATTTAATGTAGTTGTTTGTTCCTCCCCGAAATTGCAAGCCAATTCATTTTTTGCTCCCAATAGCAACCAGACTACACAGGAAAAAAAAATTAAAAACCACGGTGGTAAACACGGTGTTTCACCCGTGGTAAACTGAAAATACCACCGTGTTTACCACTGTGGATTAATGAACGAGTCACCACGGTGGTAAATGGAAAATCACCTTGTACTTTTTCTCCTTGTGATTTCAAAAATCACCTTGTAATTGTTTTAAATACCACCCTGAATATTTCCTTGTTATTTTAGAAAATCACCTTGTTATCTTGAAAATACCACTCGTAATACTCCTTGTAGTTTTGAAATATCACCTTGTATTTTTTGA
>JAUKWF010000598.1:0-11385 GCA_032356525.1 Eutonina indicans
GAACGAAGTAGTTATGAACGCTCTTCATCTTACGGTGTAAATGGCCCGATTTCAGCTCAGCCTTTTCAAATGGAAAACTTAAGTGGAAGTTTAACAAACAGGCCGTACCGAACTCAATATTTTTAAAAGATTTTTTTGTTTTGATTAGCTCTTAACTGATTGTAAATTAATAAATCTATAAATAGGCAAAAGGAAAATTTTGGTCCGTTTTTAATTGTTAGAGCAATGTCTGTCTGTGTACTGCTTCATACAATAATGTATCGAGTCACTATAAATAAATGCTTCACTTTCTAGAGGTATGCTTTGTTCATATGTAGAAACATCAAGGCCGTTCAAAACTTAAGTCTATGTTTTTCTAAACCATTCACAACTTACTTGCACGTGTTGGTCAAGAAAGAGCTAAAATTGAAAACCGAAAAGTTCTATACCGGTTAAGATTTGGCGAAAAATCGGTCCCAATACAAGATTTTTTAACCTATGGATTATAAATATATAAATTTTTTTGACAACATATCAAATGGAGTCATCGTAAGTTTTCTCCGGTCAACTGTATTCCCCAAAGATTCTTTTTTTGAGGTAGTTATGCTTAAATATGCTTAATGCTTTGCGAAATAAATGTTGTTGTGATTAAGCAAAGTTTACCCTAAATTCAATGTTTTATTGGGTGATATTCTTAGCAAAAATATAATTAGTGTATATAATAAATAATGTGGATAAAAATATCGCTTTAATTTTGAAAATATATTCTTTTGTTTCAGTGTATCCAATTTTTTACGTAAACAAGATCCAATTTAGTAACTTTCTACAAAAAAATCACTTTTAAAGATTACGCAAACATTTATTATCAAGATTAAGCAAATCAATATGAGGTATTTTTTTTCACCTCATTTAGCAAATTTATAGACAGTTAACTTTTGAATTATTTTGTACGTTTTTGGCGAAAGTGTGAGTATTTCTCAATGTCTTTTTATTGTTATTTTGCGCTGTAATAGTAGAAGTATTTTTTTTAGAAAGCCCAAAATTTTAACTTTCTGACAATATAAAAATTATTTGGTGAACTATTTACAGTTCAAATTCAAACTTTTGGTATTCGTTTTATTTAGTCCACACTGTACACCATAATTAAAAATTGTGAAAAATTATATTCTATTTCTCTTTACGGTTTAAAAGTAAATCATTTAAAAATATATATATTAAAAGAATTTCATAATAAAAAATAAAATACCCAAAATAAAAATATTATATAATAAAATTGATATGATAATATGGTTCATAATAAGGCTCATTCATTTAAAACAGAAAAGTATTATACCTTATTAGCATCAAATCTTAGCAAGAATAATTACACGTAATTACATCTCTCGAACATTTTGATGTACATCATCTAATTTGATGGAGAAAAACATTATCCACTAAATATAATGTTATTGTGAAATTGAATTTGCTTAATACTTCATTCCTATATAACGTTTTTTGTACAATGCCGTGAAAGAGAGAAATATAATAAATTCGATATTTCTGCTGGTACATCTATTTTTCTGCACACAATGTTTTATGTCGAGAAGAGGGTATGACTTCTTTATATAACGACTACTAAATAAAACCATGAAGGTTCAATAAAGAATGAATGAATATTTGCAGGATACATTTTTATTGAGATACTTTGTACTCTGCAGTATCAAGCAAATGAAACGTAATTGGTAATTATATTAGCAATTGTATTTTGTGACACCATATTTAGTTGATACTTTTTCCCATACTAATGCAAATATGACGTCGACGTCGATTTTGTCATCAAATGACGGACGACACGTGTTAACTTGTTAATAGACTTTTTTCAAAATCAATGGTATTTTATAGAATTATTTTAGTATCTTGTAGAATCTTGTATTTTCTTGTAACTACATATCATAATATCTATATATGTATACTACAGGGTATACAAAAAAAATAATTCTAAATAAAATATTCTTTTTATACACCCTGTATTAATCCTAGCAAGCACACAATGTCAATGTCATGACTTTTCCCAATAATTCCTCCATAATTCCATTAGAATTTTGTAGATCTAGTAAAGGGATCTGGTACCATTTTCGACTGATGGTTGACAGTACGAAATCACATTTTTCACATTGAGTATTTAGTGGAACCATGTACAAGATCGACCATAAATAATTTCACATAATTTCACAATTTTGTTCCGGGCGGGAAAAACACGCCATGGTAGCGTCCGACATTGTGTATATGTTTCGGCATAGGATATTGAATCAGTTTTGCATATGAACCTGGACCTGGTGTTTTCTGTAAACAAATATAAAGAAAAAGTTTTGAATCAATTCCGAGGCTTGTTTAAACTTAATGATTTAAACACAAATTACACAAATGAAACAAATTTAATCTGAACAATTTACTTGAAATGTACAGTAATTCATTCATCCTATCTATCACAATAAGAAACATGGGACATAGAACCTGTCGATACAGAAAAGCTGCTTGTCTTTAAGAAATGATTCTTAAAAGCAATAGTTTGGGAAAACACCGATATAGGGTGATTACGCACAGCTATAACATTGATAAAATATTTTCTTTTCGGGCCAAATGGATTTCCACGTACGGCCTATGACTTACCAAAACGTGTATTTTCTTGAATCTTGGTGTACTGGATTTGAAGGGAGATGATATTGAAACACTTTGCTTTTGTTTACTTTCGTATTGGCTTGGTGAAGGTCCTGGTTTCTATTGTAATATAAGGGGAAATATTATGAATATTTAACAAACGATTCAAGAGCTTTTTAATTTGTATATAAATATTATCTAAACATTGATGTAAAAGGAAAAGGCGGTTCCAAAATTATAACAGGGAATAAATTTATACAATTAAATTAATTATACATTCCCTCTCTTGATACAGAATATAGATTCCTAATTCACATATGATTGTTACTCAAATAATTACTTCTTGTTATTTTCCGAATTTTTAATCCATCTCGCTGTCTCTGGCTAAGGTACTTCTCAATTTAAAAATAGTTTCAATGATTCAAAGAATAAATGTCTCGTCTGTATTTCGTTAATAAAAGATTGTCTGGTGGCAAAAATAAACGATAGCCCAATAATAGTTCCATTACAATACGAAAACAATGCTAGGTTCTGTGTGGCAACTACAAAGAAATTGCGTTTATAACTAAAGCTATGAATTATTAATAGAAAAATTGCTACTTACAGGTTTGAAATGTATAGTAGGGAATCTTGCGCTTTGTGATTTAAAAGAAGAATTTCTAAAAATTTAAAAGTACAAATATATTATAGAATTTCGTTAGGTCTAGACAGTTTTTTTTTCCCGGTGCAATTTAAATTTTAAATTTATCTCTAATTCAATAAAGGAATAATTTCGCTTTTTCATAAAACTATTATGCTTATAACTTTTGCAGTCTGTATATATGAAAAATACTACTGTTTCCTTTGTTTTATTTTAATTAATATATGAGCGCTCTACCAACTGAGCTAACCGACCACACTATACATGGAGATACAAAAATAGTTAAATTTAAATATTTACAAATCTAATGAGCATGTTGATTAGTGTGAGGATTCTTTCCTAAAGTTGATTAAAATAATACCATAAAATTTCTAAATGGCACCATGGTGCCTGATTAATTTGTACAGTTTTTTGCTCAACCCTGAAAAAAGACATAAACTGCAGAATAACAATGCTAGAAAAATATATATGAAATTGAATCTAAAAGTATTTACTTACGTAGATGGAGATTTGGTATTCATTTTAAAATCTTCTGCATACTTTGTTGGTCCAATGTCACTTTTAAGCATTTCTTTATCCTGTATACCAATAACTACAGCAGTTTTATTATTTCGATTTGTACTTTTGAAATTGTACGATATCTTTTTATTTTCCTGCTCTTCAATAAAAGACTTGGTGTTGTACATGCCAGGCATAAGTACACTACCTGTTTTTGATGGATCAGCTCTTGTTTTTCTCCCACTTGATTTGAAGCCATATGTCATTTGGATAGGCTTTGCATCAAGTTCATGTATCAAGTCATGAAAATCATATGAACCCGGTAGTGGGGTGTTCTATGAAAAAATATATAGTATTATGCAACAATTCACCTATTTCTCTATTTTAGTAATAGTTTTTATCAGAAAAATCATATACTTTGGGAGTTATATACTTCCAATCAGGGAAATCTTTTTCCTACACAGAAAAGGAATATTAGGATTCCTTTAATTTTGCAACAAAATGGTTGACGTGGTTTTATTATGAGACATTGTTCTAATTGCGTTTCGTCTTTTTTAATAACTTGTTATAGAAACCGTTTTAAGAGCTGTACATATACAACTGCTTTTATCACAAAATGAAGAATTCCAATTGCAATTCCAGAATATTATTGGGTTATGTTCAATTGTATATTTTTATGTGTACATTTTGATGCTTATTACAATAGAAGCTAGCATAATAGCAGGGTATATAAAATTTATAATAGTAAGATAAGAAACCCAAATTTATATTTAGCTAAGGCGAGACCAATTTTTAAAATTAGTTGTTGTGCGGGCAAAATCTGTGATGACAGTGGGTCAGTCGGTCGGAAATAAATATAAAAATAAATGTTTTTTATCAAAACAAAGACCAAAAATCACTACAAAATATTATACATCGACTACTCTAGGTAATCCGTAACTGTCTACCAGTATCATCTCACCGAGTAAGCCTAATATAACTACAAATAGTTAATTAATATGTTATAAGATTGTGAATAACTTACTCTTATTGTAGATTGCCACCATGAGCTCCTCCCTGTTTCGTATATGGAGAACTATGAAAAAAAAGGATTTGAATTATAAGTAGATATGTTGATTATAAAGTAACGATATAAAATTGAAACGAAACCGATTAAAACAATAAAGTTAGTTTTCAAGCTAAATAATATAGTAACAGTGATAAAAACAAATAGTTAAAACTTTCATAACCTCGACTTCTCCTTCTGCAGAACCCATCTTCGAACATTACTCTCTTCTAATGTATTTTTTTATATGAGAGAGTTTTAACTGATCCAATATTGATCGCTGTGATTACACTCACGATAGCAACAATAATCTATCCACTCCACTTTCAGTTTCAAGTTCTTTGTTTTCATTTCGGAAGGAGCCATTTTTAAACAAAAAATGACCGGGGGTCATGACACAGTTCTATAAATACTTTAAATTTAAATTAAATTAAGTCCTATGATAACTTTGATAAATTCAGCGTAAAATTGGTATAATTCAAGATGTTATAGGCATTCATAAGATATATAAAACAAATCATTTTTTAAAAGGTATTCTGAAATTTCCAAAAATTGACCCCCGTTTAAATTTTTCTGGAACTCAAGCTAAAATCCCGGCTATTGAAAGTGAAACCACAATTTGCCGACTCAGCATAATAGAACACAACAAATTTATAAACATGGCGGAAAAATCGGTTGCGGAACGTGGATTATAGATGGGACATGATCAGATGATGGACTTTATAAAATAAAGTTTTTATGCATGCTTGATTATTTGTACCTTCCAGAACCTTTTATACTAATCAATATAAACTTGGTTGCGCCGCCTCACCAGAACGAGTGTTCCTATGTTTGCATAGCAAAAGTAGAGATGTAAATAAAAAAGGACTAAAAACCAGCATATGAATATGTAGATCAGATACTAATCTCAACACTTTCTTGCCTTTTTAAATAAACTGAGCTGGGAAGAAAGAGAGAGATCAGTACAACCCATAAGTTTGTTGTTAACTCAAAGTGAAAGTGATCTGATATTTGAATTTTTAAACCAATCAAATTCAAATTTCCCTCCTTTTTTAATTGCATAATTATGCGAATAAGAATAGCAGAGAAACTAAACAGCATTAAAAATATGCGTAATCTGTTCAGTTTGTTTGTTTTGTACGCGTGTGAGATCTATCAAATAAAAGATTGCACAAATCACACACACAAGATAACAGAATACAAAGCAGCCAAGGGCTGCAAACCTCAGCGCTACAAAGATCAGAACACCGCAAAATGTTGTAAACGTAGGCACTTTAACCATTTAGCAATGGAGGATCCAACACCCTGTTCAACTAAAGGAGGAAAGTAAAATGTAATTGAAAAGTCATCAGTCTTAATGGCTTAATGGCGTTTTAATTACAGTTTACTCTCATCCTGTAGTTGAGCAGGGTGTCTAATCCGCGTCTGTAGCTGAAACAAATTCAATACAACATTTGTAATGTTTTATGGACGTTTGTTTGAGGGTTTAATGGCGACATATGTCAACAAAGATATGTATAAGGTATAATTGGAAAAACGTGAATGAAGCAATTGCATTGAAATATTTTTTGTTTACTTTGCTTTTTGATTACTTTGCTTTTTGTTTACTTTTTAAATTTTTAAAACGGGAAAATGTGCAGAAAAAGCACTCACAGCTGCACGCTTTCAGTTCTAAAATGAATGGGTGGTTTCTACTTACAGATAAATAACAACTGTCTTTAAGTTGTATATAGTTTTCTTTGTAGAAACCATTTTTAAAAAACTAAAAGTCATAAGATGCGCTACCAGAATTCTGACCACGTACTGCCAACACTGATTTGAAAACCTGAGTCACTGATTCAAATCCCCCGAGTGATTTATGTCACCCGCTTTATGGTAACTCATTATTTTTTGTATTTTTTGGAAGATTACTTTAAAATTTTGCAATTACAAAATCATAGGTTTTTTTCAACTGAACTGATATCTTTTATAGATAACCTTTGTTTTTTTTCAGAGGAGGAGTAGTTATATTTAAGATAACCATTTCATTCACTCTTATTTAACAGCTTAAAGAAAATCTCCCTAGTAGATACAGGGAATTTTGTGGAACAGGAATGTAACACAGTCAGTCTGAGGAGTGCGAGCAGCATCTTGATAAGAAGCGCAATTAATTTTGCTCCTTGATTTTAAGATTGTAAAATACCATTTAAATACTGTAAAATACCACAAGGGGCCTTCAAGAGATCTGCCAGTATTGACATATTTAATACTAAGAAAAACATTGGCGTGAATTGGGCTCCTAAACATAAATGATGAGCACGATAAATTGCGCTTGCACTGTTTTACAGAAAGACTGGTAACAGTGATTAGCATGTTTGAAATATGTTTTATGTCAGCTGCTCATTTCTTTTATGTTTGTTTAAAGGTCAACATGTTCTTTCATTTCTTTTTTTTGAGATTGTTTTACTCAAAAATGTTGTAACTTTGTATGTGCTACAGAGAAAAATAAAACAGTTTTAAAAAATCTAATTTAAATTAAATATAAGAAATGACTGTAGAAAATGGTCAAGAGAAGTACATCCTTGAAAATGTTTGGAATGAAGTGTTTCCATCTGGCTTCAATTTACTGTTTGCAAAAGAAGTTTTCAGGTAAGGATATTAAATCCTTTTGTTGATTTTTTAATAATTTTTTATACAAAATTCTGCACACCTTTTTCTTTCTCGTTCAATAGTTTGTATTTTCACTGAGCTTTGTTTTTTGCTTGAAAAATATATACAAATATAATATACCTTAAAGGGGAAAAAAATTGGTGGTAAGAAAATTTTGCAGATTTGGCAATAATCCACTAAATTAAATTCCCTCCAAAATTTCTTCCTTTTTAAGGTATGTGTTTTTTGGCCTTTGGGTTATATTCATTTTAAATCATTGTTGTAACAAAAAGAAGTTTTTGATTGTTTGATATAGAGACAGCTCACAAGACACTGAAAAAGGCAAACAAAAATTTTCCAGAATGTCAAGGTTATTGTTTAAGTTGTTCTCTATGTGTCTATCAAAATCATGTATGTATCTACATAGGTGTCTAAGGTGCGTCTGTATCTGTAGTATCAAAAGGGTGTTAACAGCATTTATTGGGCATATATCTAAGGAAAATCCATTATCCATATAAAGCAATGTAGTTCTGTCATTATTAAAATTAAAAAATCTTTAGGGACAACACTGTAAGCCTTGTACTTGGTCGCACAAATGGAAAAGTTAAAGTTCACAAATCGATTCTAAAAAATCAAGAAATTGTTGGCTTTGAGAAGGTTGGTTTGTTTTTCTGACAAAATTTAAAAAGTTAAAATATATATAATTATGTTACAATCACTTTTTCTGAGTATTACTGTTTTCTGTAAATAACCAAGGTTATTTAATGAATGAATCTGGAATATAAATCAATTGTAATGTGAATTTTTACAGCGCACAATGATTTTTTTATTTCTCCTATATAACTTGGACGTAAGTCGAGAGTATATACAGGGTATATTCAAAAAAATTAAAATTGAATATTAATATCTATTAATACCTTATTATCAGGTCACTAGCTGCCTCATAGTGACCTGCTAAACGGTGAATAAGCCATTTATAACCATGCGCAACATTGTCTACAATCAATGATTCCTTTCAGTTCACTTTCAAAAAGCTGTCTTTGTTATGTTTTGTTTTGTTTTGTTTTTAAAAGAAGATTCACTACTGTTCTAACGTCACAATGCAACGTCTTCTTCTAGCGAGTGACTATGGCTTGATAGTAACTCGCCACGTGACGTCAATTAGCCAACCAAAATACAAGATTTAAAGAAGACTCTACATTGTGGGGTTATAATATTTTATATTAGCCCCCTGTGCATTGTACTTTAACTTTTATTGTCCAAATTTGATTTTAAACAAACAAAAATGTGAATTAACAATAAAAATACAGTTCCTCCTAAAATAATTGAGTTATAAAATATCAAGAAGTTTGCATTCACTTTTTTCATATACATATATATTGTGTCTTTTTTTAACAAAAGCATAAAGTTCTGTGGAACTACAGTGGGAGGAGGAGGAATGTTTTTTAACTTTAACAATGATTTATAGACCATAAACTAATATTAATTTTTGACAGAATTGTAATCAAGTTATATAATTAGTTCTCTTCTCTTCTCTTCTCTACAGGAAGGCCAAGCTTATGAAACAAAAGGCAGCTCCATACAGGCAATGTTGAGTGCAAATGTGGCCAAATTTTCATCGGAAGATATCATAGTGGGTGATTCCAACGGCTTGTTCACCATTATTACCAACGGTCAAATTTTGAAGAGAATGTCTTTGTGCAATAGTAGAATCACTGCCATCACATTAGATGTTGATGCAGGTAGGTGGAAATCAGTCTAGTTAATAAGACCAGCGCTATACTTTAAAGGGATTAAATTTCGCGAATTTTGGCCTTATCCGCGAAAATCCGCGAAATTTAATCTTTTCAAAGATTTAAAGAGGCGCCATCCGCGAAATTTAATCTCCGCGAAAATTTTGAAAATAAGTTCAAATCCTCAAAATAATTTACATTTGCTTCTATTTGGATATAAAGATATAGTTATACTTGAATAGGAATACTTTCTTGCTTTCCCATATCTTCGTTAATTTATCGAAATTACTATGCAAACGTTTACATTTTTGACTGATCCGCTAAATTAAATCCCCGCGAAAAATCAGGTTTAAAACCATCCGCGAAATGAAGTTCTCGCAAAATATCTAAATTTCGAGGATGGCCCGAACCGCGAAATTTAATCCCCGTGAAATTTAATCCCCTTAAAGTAGTGCTTGTGCAGACAGGAAATGCAAGTCCGGTTTATAACGTAAATATTATCAAAAATCGTGCTGGCAAATATTAAACACGTGCGCAAAGTTAAACGCATGATAATAATGCAGGTAAGCGTATTCGAAGGTATTCGAAAAGTACTTTAGCTAAGAATGCAGAAAGGAGAAACTTCAGCAATCATACTTTTTGAATGCTGCTAGTCAAAAATGTTCTCTATGTGTATTTTATAGAAACAGCTTATGTACGAATGTGGTGTACTGTTTCATTGAAACATTCTACTGATATCTTTCAATAAATTTGGCTTCTCAAGCTAGTTTTAAAAATTAGAATTGAGAAAGAAAAGTACTTTAAGGGGATTCAATTTCGCGGATTTTGCGGACAAGGCCGGACGCCATCCGCGCGAAATTTAATCCCCGCGAAAATTTTGAAAATAAGTTCAAATCCTCAAAATTAGAAAATTAATTTACATTTGCTTCTATTTGGATATAAACATATATAGTTATACTTGAATAGGAATAATTTCTTGCTTTCCATTTTTCATATCTCCGTAAATTTATCGAAATTACTATGCAAAAATTTACATTTTTGACTGATCCGCGAAATTAAATCCCCGCGAAAAATAAGGTTTTAAACCATCCGTGAAATTAACTCCCCGCGAAATATCTAAACTTCACGGATGGCCTGAACCGCGAAATTTAATCCTCTTAAAGTACTCGAATTTGTTTGTAGACGACGAGTCACCTTTTGTGAAAGGTTTTTAATTCAAACTGCACTTCTCTTGCACAGAGACTTTTTGATTGAGTATAATTATTGTCTTTCCAAGACCAGAATAATATAATTTATTTTTTTCCCCGTACTGTGTAGCTGGTAACCAGTCGATTGTAATTGGTTCGAATGATGGAACAATGGTTGCCGTAACACCCTACGATTATTTGTGGAAATGCCGTCTTGTCGAAGTTCTCAAAGAAAATGAAAAGGTGAACTTTCTTTCACTCGCTGTTGTATATTAGTGTAAAATGCCTAAACTTTATCATCTCTGAGCGAAAATTGGGTCGGTAAAAGATATATCTAATAACGTAAAAGAATATAAGCTAATTAATTAATATTCACAGTATTAGAGGAGATCATTTCGATGTTAGAAAAACCTACAGTTAATTTAGCGTGAAATGGATTTTGTGTTGAGTTTGAAAAACGGCTTATTAGTCCAATTCTTTTGTTGTCTGTTAGTTCATAAAATATTTTCCTACCCGAGAGTATGTAGCTAATTTTTTAACTTCTTACTTTAATCAGAGAAATTTTTAGCGAGACTAATTTTAGCGTATATTGGCTAGTCAGAAAAATCTTGATATTTTTTGGATTTATTTTAACGAATAGCTACTTTTTCAAGAAATTTCGCGAAAATTATGCGTGGATTTATTTCACTGTCAGAAGGGTTATGAACAAAAAAAAATCGTTTTTCAGACAAAAAAGTACCTTTTCCTTTTTTAAGAGAAAATATTGCTTTGATTTGTGGTTGATATTTTCTAGATCCAATTAAGAAAATAAAAAATGTCCAATATAAAAAATATAAAAATACCAACTGGATTTATTTAAGCGATCCGACAATTTTACGTGTTTTTGTGAGATTAATTTTAGCGAAAATGGCAAAAAACGCTAAAATTAGTCTCGCGAAAAATATCTCCGATTAAAGTATTCCTTCTTATATGTTTATTTCAGAGTACTGACGTCTCACTTTCTATCACTGCGCTTCACGTTTTCCGAATACAATCAAC
>JAUKWF010000599.1:0-11381 GCA_032356525.1 Eutonina indicans
CAAGTGCGCGACTTAGTAGCTAATGGATTCCGCGACGCCTCGCAGTTAACTGGAGTTAAGATAAACTTAACTGGCATAATTGCATAATTGCATAATTGCATATAATTAAAAACTTTTTTTATATGAAAAATAAAAACGTTTGATGATTTGCAACGCCCAAACAGTTCAGGTGCCCAAAATAAAAGGATGCGCTATTTAACTTAATAATTGTTTTTATTTGTTATGAGGCATTTTTATTATTTACAAAATCTTTTGAAAAAACAGTTCTGTGACGTATTTGCCACACTTCGATAACTCTGTCTATACTGTCTATACAGCGTGTATAATAGGCGTATATTGTAGCTTTGATCGAATTATACACAAACAAAACACTTCTTTTGTTACTTAAGCAATAATTTATGAGTTCATTTTAGTTGTTTTCTTTTTTGTATGCAAGCGTTGTTACTAATCTTTGGAGGCCTGATTTGTGTGTTTTACTTGTTATATTAGGGTTCTGTAAAAGCTGAAACAACAGCAAGTGAAACATCAACAATGTTAGGTGGAACTATGTCAAATGCATTACCCACTGGCGGTCCTAAAGCCCCTCACGAGTTAGCAGCTGCTACACACGTTGCAAAACCTTTGAATAACCCAACATTGCCACCACCAGGTATGTAAACACTTAATCCAAGGCCACCCAGGTCTTACTATTAATGGTACATATGGGTGGGTGCAACTTCTTACCCTGGATTGCTCCACTTTCACTCTTTCTGTTTCTTTTCGAATGCTTTTCCCAACAGACAAATTTCTCGTGTCTTTTCTCAAATCTTTGGTATGGCTTAAATTAGTCAATTATTGTGAACCATAATAGGTGAATACTAGCAATTTATAGTATATAATATTAATGCTTACTTATATATCACTCACTTTCTCCATGGATTTACCATCAATCTTAGACAATGTTTATCTTAGATAGCATAAGGTGAACAGAGTATGAGTAATTATTTTCTTTGATAAATCTATAGCCTAAAAGTATAAATTGGCTAATATTTCATTTAGTTGCTTAATACAGTATATTTTAACATCTTTTATATATAGCAATCCCGCAACTGATGTCATCCAATCAGTCTGAAGGGGATAGAAACTATCATTACAGCATGTACAACAAAAGAAAATTAGATGAGGTAAGATATGTCACAGTGATCACTTGCATAATCCAAAAGATGTATCTTCTAAACAATCTTAGTTGTTTTTTTTGAGTAATAAATTAATTCCTTTTGAAAAAGTGAATCAGCAAAAACTATTTTTTTCTTGTTTCTTCTAAACTGCTTGAATTAATCTCGGTGTACCTACAATTAATAAATCAATCCATTTTAGGCTGAGGAAGTGGACACAAATGCTCGCATGCATGGAAACTGGACAATGATAAATGCAAAGTCTCGCTTACATCAATTCTTGAATACTAGAAAGATATCGTCAGATTTCCAGTACTTTTCTGAAGGACCAGACCATGCCAGGTTTTTAATTTTTTTTTACTTTTGTCTGATATCTAATTGATATCTTAAAATGTTATTGTAACGTCAAATAGCAAATGTGGAAATGGCTGAATAGCATGAAAATTGGAAAAGTTGTAAAAAACACTCTTCATAGTTGAAAAATTGTGTTGTTTTATGTTGTGTGATGGATGGGGTGTGACGAGTCAAAAAAAGGAACAATTCATGGTCTATTTTCACACGGCTGCTGTGATGACCTGCATTGATTGATGAATTACAATACTTTGAATTTAGATTTTTTCGTGCCGAATTAAACTTCTACGTGAACGAAGCACGAAGAACACTTTACGGTAAAGGATCGGCTGCATCAAAAAAACTGGCTGCCCAGAATTGTGCTTTGAGTCTGGTCAGACAGCTCTTCCATCTGGGTGCAATAGAAGCAGCTGAGGTCGGCCAAGTCCAAGCTAAGAAAATGAAAATTGAAGAAGTCAGTATTTCCTCTATCTCTCTCCTTTGTTTAACTTTAGGAAAAGTGTATTACCAGACCCAATTCTGGGTATATATCATGTAAAATATATTTCATATTTATACATAACTTGTTGCAAACCATTAAATCAAAAGACCCATATCTACACGAGACCAAAAACCGCACGGCAATTTTTTGACTTGACTTGATAGTGTGATTTATTTTTTCTCTTAAAGGGGGAGGCTGACAAGTTAATTGTTTAAATGTTTGATAATTTTTAGTTTTTCACTCTTTTCATTACATAAGTTTATTGCCTCAATTCATCTCTGTTTTTTAGTATTTTAACATTTCCTCATAGTTCAAAAAGCCATCAATTGATAACCTTAATTTGTTAGATATCGGTATCGACTCTATCGACCGTGCTATAAGGGTGCCGAATTTCAGGGGGGAATCCATACCTCTACTCATGCTACTCAAGTAGGAGTGAAATTAAGAGTAGAGTGTTTATATTAGCTATTTTTATGTTATTGCAGATAGAACTACATCACTTTACATATTTCAACAAGGATTGAATTAAATTATGTATCCACCCATGATTGATGGATGTATTTGAGTGTTTTTATCAACTCAAAGTACTACTCATACACTGAATTGGTTGTGATATTCTGACTTCTGAGGCTACCGAGTTACCAATAATTTGTTGTGTTTTATGCAATAGCTAATTGAGATTATTATCTACACTCAATTTAGGAGCCGTTCCATGTTGCATTGCAGCCAAGCGGTGAACAGCTTCTCACCGAAATCTTAAATGAAAGCTCCATTGTACCAATAACTGCGGTGAGAATGTTTTTTCTCGTAATTTCTGTTTAATTCTATAACCTTAAGGGAAGAAATTTTCGCTGATCGCAAGATTCATGGATTTTTTTGGGGAATTTGTTTGTGTTGATTCATGATATTTTTATCTAAGTAATACTTATTTGTAAAAAACAAAAAACAGCAACGATATAACGAAACATTGATTTTTAATTTTGCGGATGCCTGATTTTGGAAATTTTCAGGGAATTTAAATTCGCGAATGGTCTATTTTGAAAATTTTCGCATGAATTTAATTTCGTAGATTGAGTTTCAGACAGTTCCTATAACAGATATATACTACAGTTTCTGCGCTCGCGACAAATATCGTACTTTGTACAAATCTATGAATTGATGTCGTACGGAGCTATGTAGAAAGTGTTTCGTTCCACATAATCAAATAGAATAGCTCTTATTTTACATATTTCATATGAAACGACACCAAAAGGTGGAGACATTGATCTCTGAACTTTGGATCCATAAGCTCAACCTTTTGTATCCGTGACAATACACGGGTTTCATAATAAACACATGGCTCTAAAATCACGTGAACTTACTCGAAATTTTTATGCAATTTTACATGGAATCAATTATTTCACAGATCAACAAAGCACTTTATTAATTGCCTATAATTCTATATTTAACGATCTAACGACTAAAGGGTGAATCAAATCACGTGAAAAATTTCGAGTAATCACGTGAATTGGCATCCGTAAGTTTATTATGAAACGCGTTTATTATGTAGCCTGGTCCTTCGAATGTTCTGCATACCAAGAGTAATACAAACCAGTCATTATAATCAAAAAATACACTTCCACACAAATCCACATAGAAGAACAGAATGTTGATTATAGAAAATCAACTTTTCTGAACTTCCTTGTGAAAAAAATGTTAATGAAGAAATTTTAAGAACAAAAATATTATTGAACTTTTAGAATTATTCTGGTTGGTTTGTCTTACTGAATGAACATTGGTTAAATGTTAAGTGAGTTTATAACGAAATCTTGTCTGTGAATAATTATTTTTCGATTTCAGGTTTTCTGTGAATTTTCCTCTTTTATTTAACTACATTTTTGAGAAGTCTTGTTATTATGTATTTGGGATAACTGTAATTGACGGAATAGGCGCCCTTTTGAACAAAAGTGGTTACTAATTTAAAGACAACCAGTTATAGTTATTGTAAATAGTTTTATATTATAAATTCTTTCAAAATCCACCGCCTTTGTAGCATGGGCATTTTTATCGACTAAATTTTGTTTTCGAGTTCTGTAGAAATCACAAGAGCTGATTCACCAGTTACAGAATAATTAATAAAATTGATTTTCATGAATTCATTTAAAGGGAAACATCGGAGAGCAAGTGTCGCTCGTACACCCGTCACGTGACAAGACGTTTGCGCATGTGCACGATGACGTTGCGCACACTATTCATTGGGAGCCACCAAATCCACAATGGAATCCGTGGCTGAACCAACCACACGCTATCGAAGGAGCAGAGGAGTATATGGTTTGTAACATTCCATTGAATCACAGTTCGTTCTTACACATAATTGAAAAGTTACTACAAAGGAGTGTTTTTCGTGCAAATACAACGCATTGTTGTACGTTGTTTCAATTAACAAACTCTCCTACGCATCGTCTTTTAAAAGTGGATTTGTGTGTTGACTGGTATCTGTATGTTTCGTTGCGAAAATTTGATATATTTTCTTATGATTGAAAGTATCACTAGAAGTCTTCTACTTTACAATTATTGATTGTAACATATGTGCCATTAATTGTAATGATCACTGGAAAGTTGTATCCATATCAGTGGCGGATACAGCACTACTGTATTTCTCAGATACAGGAGAAGTGTAGTTAAATATGACAATTTTGTAAAGGATAATGGTAATTTAATTACTGTTTACACTCCTCCGGTATGTTGAGAAGTAGTACAGATCCGCCACTGCATATAAAGGTTTATTTTGATTATATTTTAAGGCGCCTCCCTTGAACAATCAACAATTATACGATGAGTTTCAGACTAAATGGCAAGATGATAATTTCAAAAAGATGTTGGACGAACGTAAAGAATTACCTGTGTACGCTCACAAACCTATGATCGTTGAAGCGATGAAACAAAACCAAGTCATCATTATTCGTGGTGCTACTGGCTGTGGTAAAACTACTCAGGTAATAACTTACCCTACCCAACTAAATAAATAGCATTGTTCCTCAAATGTTAGGCCTGCCGATTTATTTATTGGATTTATATTTCTACAATTTTCTATTCGACGATTCGAAGATATTCTAAGAGTATCGGATATGTTGATATCTAGAAAGCTTAAAATTTTCCGGATGACATTGTATGTCACCAAGGCCGGATGTATCTTTTTCAAATGGCAAAAGTCTTAGAATTGAAATTTGTTTTAAATTAAGAACAGTACAAAAAGTAAGTAATGGAAACCGTAAATTTGTTTTGATTTAAACAAGACAATTAAGAAATTGAGACTTATAAATTCGTTTTATTTACATAAATCTTCGATTCAACTTGGCCGAGTTTTGGTAACGACTTGTTTACCACTCGCCCATGCTTCTGCTTAACATGCTGCTAATGTATTTATATTTGGTTTTTCTAGGTTCCACAGTATGTGTTGGACGATTTTTTGTTATCATCAACCGCAGAGAATTGTAATATTGTCGTCACACAGGTTGGTAGTATTCATCATACTGTTTTATATTTATTGTTTCATATGATGATTTATGTAAATGCACTGTTTTGTTAACAAGTAGGTATGTATCTTTACAGGCGAATTAAATCATTGGTTTTGTCTGGTTCTCCGAGTAACGACAATTCGAAAAATCACGATACACTTTTTTTATTAATTTCATTAATTCGGTCTCTTCCATAGTTTCTTTAAAAACGCTTTATAGTGCTATGCATCTCCTGTGTATGTAAGTCTGTATTTACATTTCAGATGTACATAAGTCTGTATTTACATTTCAGATGTATGTAAGTCTGTATTTACATTTCAGCCGCGTCGTATCAGTGCGATCAGTGTAGCGGAGAGAGTAGCTACTGAACGATCTGAACCACTTGGACATAGTATTGGCTACTCTGTACGTTTTGATACCGTACTACCAAGGGGTCAAGCATCCATCCTGTTTTGTACTGTGGGTAAGTTCTGGGTATTTGATGTATAATTTTGTAATTGTATACTTTTACATTGCACACGAATTTTGTGATCCTCATAACGACAATTCCAAGGCAATGTTGACATGAAATTTAAGATAGTTAACCAAAGAAACGCGTGCTGCTACATGGTGCATGGGTCGCGGCGCTCCTTGGTACCATAAACCATAAAAAAGCTGTGATTAGCGGGACAGCCCCAAATGGTATCAACAATACAGACTGAAATTAAAAAGATTTTGCGTCTAAAATGAATCTAAAAATAAAATTCAATATTTATATCTAAAAATTAACCCTAGTGTACAAATCTCGTTATGTTTCCGATAGTTGAGCCTCTTCAGCCATATAGGGTTTTAAAAAAAACTTGTACAAATCGAGAAAAATATCTCAAATTCCTAGCAGTTCGAAGGTTATTTAAAACATTTTTAGATTTTAGAATGTGATCCCCTTTTTATCTTACCTTACCATGTAGCTTTTTTGCGTCCCACTTTTTTATGATTTCCAAAAATTGTCTAAATTGTCTTTTTATATTCTCATAATGTAGATGACACAATGTTTACATAACCCTGTAATATTATTTAAATTCAAGGTTAGATTATACTGAAATATTGTTTTCTTTACCCAACTACTAGGTGTGTTGTTCTGAAATATTATTTTTTATCTAACTAACAGGTGTGTTGTTGCGTCGTTTGGAGAATGGTATGTCTGGTATATCACATGTTATTGTTGATGAAATTCATGAACGAGATATTAATGTATGTACAACTTTTCCACTATTAAATGTTATAGCTATTATATAGGGTGAATACCTGTAGCATATCTTTACAATAGTGTAGATATCCATCAACAACAACGAGTGATAAACTCTCTTTTAACACTCGTTATTGTTGATGAAATTCACGAACGAGATATTAATGTATGTACAATTCTTTTCACTATTAAATGTTATAGCTATTATATAGGGGGTGGATACGTGTATCATATCTTTACAATGGTGTAGGTTATTCATTCTACCGGTTCACAAAACAATAATTATGAGCTATTACTAAAAAGTATATTAATAGACGGCCCCCGATTAAAGTTTCCTGTTAGTTCAAGTTTCTGTACAAAAAGCATACTCGCTGCTTTCTTAGTTACGGAGTAGAATATTTTTCAATATTATAATGCACACACACGCACACGGAATCAATTTAAAAGGATACAAATTTGTTGAATTTTATATTTCAAAGGTTTCCACTGTACAATTTAGTATACTTTTGTTTAACTTGTATTTCAGTCCGACTTTTTGTTGGTCATTCTTCGCGACATGCTTCAATCATTCCCAAACTTACGTGTTATCTTAATGAGTGCAACCATAGACACAACCTTGTTCTCCAAATACTTTGGAAATTGTCCTATCATTGAACTACTGGGACGTACTCACCCAGTCCAAGGTAACATCTTTCAAGCATATAAATGAGTTTATAAAACTAATACATAATAAGTACAGCTCTTCCAATAGCTTATAAGACTTTTTAAAGCGTCCCTTGACCCTTCATTAGAGAGATAATTGGCCTTTAATAGGTTTACCAATAGTTGTATACAATTCTACAAAATGTATAAAATGACTTTTTATTGAAATGATTTTTGCCCTCTCAATCTTTTAGAATATTTCTTAGAAGATGCTACTTTTTCTTTGAATGTTTTAGAATATTACTTAGAAGATGCTATACAAATGCTTGGTTTTGTACCGCCCTTAAATACTAAGAAGAAAAACAACAGGAATGGCGATGACAACGAAGAAGAGGTGGGCGTGGGAGGGCGGTAATGTGACGTCACTCAGTTACTTCTTTTTCTAATTGGAAATTGAATTTTAGTGATGTCATCTCCCTCTCTTTTAATCATTAAAAAATAGCCACATGGCTCTAAACTGTAGCAGTAAAATTTTGAAAATTTCAAATTTTAGAAAAATATTCAAACAATTTTGAAATTTTGAAATTTTGCCCGCCTCGCGTGAAGAAAAAGTATACGCTTAGGTTCTAGGCAGAAATGTCTTCTCACGCGGAGGAGGAGTAGTACACCGCCGAAACTAATACTTTTTTCTTGCAAAACTCACATAAAAAGCTTCTTAAAATAAAACTTTGTATCATTTTTGGATTTTCGCACATTTCCTGTAATGACTAATTTACTTTCTTTTTACTACAGGAAAATTTAAATAAAGTTTGTAGCGGTGATTATAACATTCAAACGAAAAACTCGATGGCTCAGATCTCAGAACGAGAAGTTCCTTTAGAATTAGTAGAGGTAAGTAAGTCGATTTCACTCGTGTCTGAAAGTTTATGACAATTGTATGCGATAAAAGTGTTTTATATTGATAGGTTAGTCTTTAGTACATTCTGGTAAGATTTTTGATTGATTTGATAAAACAAAATTTTTAGCAAATTATTTTTACATATATCTATTTATAAAACCACTTCCTTCACAAATATGATTATTTTCTATAGTTTTGTGTTTTGAGACTGATTTTGAAAAATTTAAGACATTTACACAATTCATATTTTTAGGCTTTGTTGACTTATATTTCAACATTAGAAGTTCCAGGATCTGTTCTTATCTTTCTCTCTGGTTGGAATGTTATCATTAAGTTTCTCCGATATTTTCAAATGCATCCGGTTTTTGGTAAGTTTTCTTCTTAACCATTTTCCCACTTGTTTTGAAATAAGTACTGTAAGAAATTCAAGAGTGCGATTCCTGATAAAATTTATGGTGTTGTAGCTAGCTCATGCGTGTGAGATTACACGCCAGTTTGCAAGGTCTTTAGATTTTCTCTTTGAATTTACGTTAAAGCTATTTAATTGCGCGGGTACTAAATTTCGCAATACTAAATTTCGCAAATCGCAAAATTTATTTTATTTCGCGGGTACTTAATTTCGCGATTCTTTTATAAAAAAATGGTAAATCTCAAAATTTCATACCGGCGGAATTTAATACCTTTAATATATGTTTTCTTGAACTACACCATAAAATGTTCGTTATATTTTGTTTCAGGAGGTCAAGGATATGTATTGTTACCATTACATTCACAAGTTCCAAGAGAAGATCAAAGACGTGTCTTTCAAACCGTGCCCGATAACGTTCGAAAGGTAACATCTCCAAACTCCTATTTATCGAAAGCTGAGTGAAAGATTTATGTATCACAAAAATAATGAAAAGTTTTTAGAAAGTTACTCTTCTATCTACTTTAAAGGAAGAAACTTTCGCTGGTAGAAACTTACGCGTTTTCGCTTTTTTTTGGCCTTTTCCGCGAAAGTTAATTCCGCGAAAACTTTTCAAAATTCGTCTTCCGCGAAAGTTTATTTCCGCGAAATATTTCAAAAAATCATTTCGAAGTAAAATCTGTAGAAATTCGTCAGTTTTTCATAACTCTTCATCGACTTCAAAATCCTGACTCTCATAAAAAACGAGAAAAGCACTGAATTTGCAGAAATTAATCCAAAAATACTTATTAAAAGATAGACACCTCTTAATCTAATATTTAGTCTGTTATTAGGTAGAGAGAGAACTTTCGCCGAAACTTTTTTAACCAACGGTTTTGTTTACTTCTTCATTTTAGATCATCTTTTCAACAAATATTGCAGAAACAAGCATTACAATTGATGATGTTGTTTTTGTAATCGATTCGTGCAAGTATGATATCATTATTTCAAATCTATTTTTAACTACTTCATATTCAAACTGGTTTAAAGCTTTCTTCGTTTAATTGCCACATTCGTTCCGTATGTACATCTAATAACCTGACGGAGTGAGCTCAACATACATATATGCATTAATTTTTAGGATTTATACATCTACCCAGTTTCGGTGTTAACAGTGTTAACTTAACGTTTTGATTTATTCTCGATTCATCGTTATTTCGCTTTTAAAACATTGCCCTGTTGTCTAGTACTATTTTAAAATCACTTAAACTAATCTATCAATAAGCGCTTGTGGGCCAACTCAAACGCATAGTTCATTAGTCCGTCCGAAGTTTTAAATAACCTTTAGACTATTGTAAGTTATTTTGTTCGATATTTCGATATTTTAAGTTGCTAACTAACTTTTTTTATCATTATGTTTTTTTATAGGGCGAAGATTAAGTTGTTCACATCTCATAATAATATGACAAATTACGCTACTGTGTGGGCGTCAAGAACCAACATGGAGCAACGACGAGGGCGTGCGGGGCGTGTTCGACCAGGATTTTGTTTTCATTTGTGCAGCAGAGAGAGATATGCAAAGTACGTATGCTGCAATCCTAAAATTCATAATATAATTTTCCGTGCATATCATGGGCTTTCGCTTTGACGACGATGTACTTTCCCTGTTGGGGATAAAAAGTTTTGGGTGTTGTCGAGTTTACCCATTACATTTGATTAATAATGTAAAAATAAAACAAACTTTTACATTATTATACCAACTGCATCTAAGTATGAATTTAATTGATTATACGCTAAAAGCAGTAGAAACTGAAGTTAAAGGGGAAATTATGTTACAAAAGTACATTTCATAAATTTCGATGAACAGTTTTTAGCTCATGGTCGATGTTTAATAAATTTGGAGAATTTAGCTTTATGCTATGTCGAGAGCATTTTCTAACTTATAGACTAGTTATTTATAGACTTTTATTTTCATTTTTGATTTTTACTAGATTAGCGCAGCATTCTACTCCGGAGATACTGCGTACTCCGTTGCAAGATCTTGCTCTAAACATCAAGCTCTTGAAACTTGGAAAGATTAAAGACTTTTTGAACAAGGCGCTAGAGCCTCCACCAATCGACGCTGTGGTGGAGAGTATTGTACTTCTCAAGGAGATGGAAGCGCTAGATGTGAATGAAGCACTCACCCCTCTCGGCTATATCTTGGCGAAATTACCGATTGAACCTAAGTTGGGCAAAATGATCATTCTTGGATGTGCTTTTCAGTAAGTTTATGTTTAAGTTGACACATTTGTGAAACATCTCCGAAACAACTTACTACAACAAATTGATCGTTCTCAAATTTTGTCACGTCTAATTGTTTGCAAAACGTTTTTTTTTCTTCCTTTTTTTTCGTTAATTCATAGAAAAGGTGTTATTGGAAATATTTTGGTTTTGTTTAGCGGTTTTAGAAATCGTAGAATGTCGGTATTTATTTCATAACAGTTCAATTGAAAAGCGCACCTTACAAAAACTCCATTAAAATCTTCAGCACCTACCATGCATGTGATGCTTTGGATAACTTTTGAATGAAAGGTTGATTATTTCTTGCCGTTTACAAACATTTGTTTTTTTTGATGAGGCGATTTAAAGGTTACTTTAAGGTATGTGGATACCTTTGAAACAAAAATAAATCGAATTTTTTTTTATTATATAAACGTTAAGATTAATATTTGAAGGGTTCAAATCTGAAATCAGAAATATCAAATT
>JAUKWF010000601.1:0-11364 GCA_032356525.1 Eutonina indicans
TTGATAAAGTTTGGCGATAGAAATAAATTGTGTTTGATTGATATTGAAGCCAGACAAGCAATCACTGATCAGACGAAGACTTTGGATTTGAAATTCACCAGAATGTTTGGGGTAAGTGAATTGATATTTTTTTGTTGTTGTTTATAATACTTTATACTGACTTGGCAAGTTTTCAGTCGCAAATGTTGGGAATGCTTCCTATATCCGTCTCTGTTTAGCCTTTAAACTATATATTTTAAACTTTCTCGACGCAGGAGACAAACTCCCATCTTTATAGTTTGCAGGTTAACCGGGAGAATGTTATGTCGAATATTCGGGCATTGAGCTCATATGACATAGATGTATGAACCATAATACCCGGACAATTATATACAGGCTAACATACATGATAAGTGAATAACACACTTCAATAAATAGCAATTTTGGTTGACTTCATAACTTTTTTGAAACCTATATGTACAGTTCAATTTTTTATGAAACGCATTGCATAAAAACAAACGCCTGGCAAGCATGTTTATTCATTAAATGGTGTCACTACGAATTCATTATTAAAAGTACGTATTAAATTAAATTAACAGACAGGAATTTCTAGTTCCGGCTAAAATTGGACACTGAATGAATACTGTTGCTATAATATTTTTGTTATGTTTTGATTTTGGTCAGATATGGTTGTTTTCTTTTGCTCTGCTTGAAAGCAAAGTCAATGCTTGACTTTTGTGGCGCGCAAATTCATTGATCTATAAGTATGTTTTCCAGGCGCTTTTCCTTGTATGACTCGATATGCAACGGTATACAAGGGATTGATAAGGAGAGTCAAGAGTAAATCGTTGGGGTTGGCAGGCGCGCAAGAAACTTAGGAAGTTGGCCTAGAATACGAGAATTTCAATCTGATAAATTGCAGTAGTTCATACTACACAACCGTCTGTAAAACGCGTTGCATATTCTTTTTATTTTGTCCTGCACCTTTCCTTACCGCTAGGTATTATTGAAGTAAAAAAGAGAATTTTCCAGGTATGGTTGTTGTAGACTAGCTTGCTAGTCGGGGGTCCATACGGCGGGTTACGGGTCTAGCGTAATTTTCGGATCTGTAAAATATATAAATTGAAATTGAAATTCTGTCCTCGTTCACGGGTCCGAGTAACACTCTCTATCTTAGCGGCGGCATAAAGAAATGCGCTTGCATAAAAAATAAAGGGTAGTTAACTAGTCTATGGCTGTTGCTGAGCTTTGGTGCGAGTTAGAGTAAGAGCCTATGGTGGTTGTAACAAATGATTTTTCATAGTATTGACGTGTTGATCGGTTCGAGAAGTATGAAAACTCTTGCGGTTTTTTTCGTGAAGACATTTTGATGTGAATGAAGGGAATATACTTTTTGATATATGAATTTTAAGGGCAAACCAAAACAAAGTGAAATATTTTAGAGAGTGATTAGATAGAGGCGTAATTAGAGTAGGTAGTTATGTGTAATTATGTGTGTCAGGGGATCACGATCTGTGCGTGTACCCGAATACCTGGGTATTGGTAACAGCGTCGACACATCTGAAGCAACATGAACATTTTATTTAATTTTTTCAAAAATCCACTTACTCTATCAGAAGCAATTCCCTGTCTGTCAATCGTAGTTGTTTAGCCTTATTCTAGAAATACTCCTCATGATGAGCTTATAGTAAAACGTGGTAAAAATATAAACTGCTCATCACTGGGTTGATGTTTTCTCTTGAAACGGCACATACCGTAGTAGCGCGCGTGATTCATTACAAACCCTCCTTCATCGTGACCTTTTTTGGATTCTAGTGTTTACTCTAACAGGCCACACACTTATTGTAAAAATAAAAGAGACTTAGTAAAGCTATATTCGTTCTCACGGAAAATTCGAGACGTTTTGACTGCATTGCGTCTCCTACAAAGATTTATTCAAGTCTTTGTTTGATATAGGTTTAACTTCTCTAAACTTTTAATAATCCTCATAATAATTTGATACACCGTTTAACTATTATTAAAAATATGTAGTATAACCTTCCATCTAGCTTCAGTGAAAACTCTCTAGATTCGTCACGCGCGGCGACTATTAATATATGGTAGTTCGATTAAAGAATTTCAAATTCCACACAATAAATATACAGCGCGGAAATTGTCAGCGCAGCGAACGGTGTATCGATGAGCGAGTGTTGCATGTTTTATTTATTTATTGTGGCTTAAATTTAAGAGATTATAAGATCTAGGTCTAGGCATGTTGGAGCGCACGACTTTGAAATTTAGAGACAGCTATGACTGATGTCGAAAAATATGGTCTTGACTCTCTTTTAGTCTATGTATTGTACAGGGTTAGAAAAAATAAAAAATTGAAACTGTAAACAAATAGAACCTTTTGTTTCCACTTTCTTATTTTTTGATAAACCCTGTAGAATTTCCTTGTATATTATCCCCATTTTTTTTCAATTTGACTTTTGACTTGTTTCATAGTCTCATAGTCTTAGTACTAAAACATGAAACACGAAACCACCCACTATTTTTATGAAACTATCCGAAACCACCTGAAACCACCCATAATTTTCATTTTCGTCAAAAATGTGAAAGAAGTAAAGGCTGCTAGGTGTTCATTTCGCTTGTTTTGAAATAAAACAAATTTCAAAGTACTTTTACAATGAGATACCACACACCGGCTCTTAGACACAAAACATTAGATGATGCATAGAACGATTTATATGACTTGTCCAGCGGCGTAAGATCTAGAGATGTAGCTGAATTTTCTTATACTGCAATTTAAAGAGTCATTAGTACCACACTCTCCCCCTTAAATTTTTGATAATCCGCCCTGAGCCTATGCTGTGCTCCACTACGTTTTACTACGCGCATGTGGTAATATAAAGCGCTGTCACTTTGAAAGCTCGGCCTTTCCCGGAATTTTGATGCTGTCATAAAAAATACAATATATATGACCAAAAGAATGACGAGTATGCGGCACACGCTTTTCATTTTTTTGCTTTTCTTTAATCTTCCGTGCCATCTAAATGAATTGTTGTAATTGTGAAACCACAAGTGTTACAGATTACCCCAGCAGGAAATTCGTCCATCCCAATTTGATTACGGAGGAGTGTTTATTATGTGAATGACATGCGCAATTTCCAATATAAAAAACTCCTCCTCAAGGGACTTTCGATAGATATCCGCCTGCGCGCTGGTAAGCGTTATAAAAGTGCTAGAACAATAGGGGGCTATGTATGACTCTTTAGATCTTCATCATGAAGGAAATAAGAAAAGAGAGATATTTGATAAGGTGTTTCAAGTTGTCTGGGAAAAAGCCAAGAGGTTTTTGATAAAGCATTTAAAAACAAACAAACAAAATTAATACAAGTGAGAGAGAGAGACCAATCAAACATTGTAGGCTTAGCTTTTCCCTTTCCAATTTTTTTGTAGTAGACACACACCTTCATCCAACTTCCAAACAATGTAGCATTGCGTATGGACGTTGTATGGACGTTGTATGGAGATTGAAATAACGCCGTGTGCCCACTGAAAGATGATATTGTAATATGAAAATTGATTTGTTGTTTTAATCTTGCATTATATATACTAATACTTGAGAATCTTGAGATCTTGACCACAGTGCAATATTTCAGGGGCTGATGTAAAGCTAGTAAACAAATCCCTTGTTAGCCCTTTGAGTTGCTAGAAAGGGCATGGGATAAGGTGAAACAGTGCGAATCTATGACTCGTTAATTTCGCTGACTCATCATGTCCTCCACACAAGTTGCCGGGAGTGATATTCTTTGGATACCGAACACACAAAGTTGCAATAAAAAACACCTGGTATCTAGTGACTTGTTTTAAAGCAATTTTTCTATGGTCTTTTTGGAATTTCATTTTTAACTTAAAAAAGTGACTAAAAAATAAATTGAAATCTTGAAAAAAAATACTGGAAGGGGGCATTGGTCCCACAGCGACCCCTTTGCAGGTCCAAAAATGTTAATTGAGTCATTAAAATAGAATACCTATCTCGCTTTCTTAACTTCTCTTTTAAACTCTTAACCGGATGGGAATTGTATCGATACCCAAGCTAGGTGTTACTTTGATTTTATGCCTAATGAATGTCTAATGGATGTTGTTTGGTCGTTTGCTCGCTAGGTGTGTAAAGACACTATAAAAAGTGTTATTTTTCAAAAATAATCGAGAGAAAAACTATAAAAACTTTGTGATTTATACAGTAACACATCAGATTATCAACTCATTACCTAAGATGGAAGTGTTTATGTCTTTATAACGATAGTTCTTCCGACAACCAGCTATCAGTCGCCATACAGACTAGTTAGCTAGCCTGGATGTTTTCTGCCTTAAAATCTTTGAAGTCTGATATCCACATATGATGTCGGCCGTTTTTATAGGTGAATACTTAGGTGCAAGTTTTCAAACCTTCTAGGTGTTAAAGGGTTAAATATGCGTGGAAGTAGAAAATGCTCCGGTTAAGATTTAAGGAATACTGGTATATGATAAGCAGCCGCAAAACCTAGACAAAAAGAAACAAGGAATTCTGATAGAGTAGGGAAATGCTAATAATTCCAGTCTTCGAGGTTGTCGCTCTACCCTAAATTATTTCGAACAAAATCAATGTAATAGATACTTAAACTAGTAAGATAGTTGTCTATACAGCATAACCTGGAATTATTTCAATACGAGTCTCTTTTGAGCGGACTAGTTAACTAGTCTAAGGCGGTACAAGAAGCGGTAAAAGATTCAAGAGTATTCAATTTTCGTCCCTGCGAATGAGTATTCATATATGTATGAGTCATTTTACCCTCCGCCGTAGATTGTTTACAGTTAGACCCCTTAACACTTATCTGTTAAACGTTTTCTAGAAAAGAGTCCTTTTGGTTATTAAGATATACCATCCAGCAAGTGACGTCATTTCGACGTCCAAAGAATGTTGTATAAACGTCGTTTGGACGTTGTTTGGATGTTGAATAACGGAGTCCTAACACCTCATCATAATCCTAAAATAAACGTGCAGTTACGAAAGAAGTTGCAACAGTTTTTCTGTAAAAACGATGGATGCCCCTGGCGAAAGAAATTAAAGATATCATTTATTTTTTTATAAAACAGTATTAAAACATGCTTGTTTAAACATACTTAACAAAAAATAAGGGGGGATATTTCATAAACATGCTCCTGTAATTTCATACCGCACAATAATATTTTTTCTCCTTTCCACTTTCCCCTTGAAAACTACCTCCCGGATTTTTATTACAATATAGAACAAAATGTCTCTTGCTGCTTCTTGCTGATTAACCTTTAGTTAGGGGGTATTTTGCTTCTTATAAATTTTATCTCCTCATATTCAAGAGTTTTTTATTAATAGCCTGATATTGCGATACCCAGTGAGCATTCAACGTCTAGAAAACGTTATAATAACGCTCTTAACGCCTATGAACGTTGTTTTGACGTTGTATGGACGTTGAAATGACATTGTCTACCTGATGGATAGGTTTGAGACGTGTTTTGTTTGATGTGCCGATTTTCTCCCATACACCACTTTCTATTTTAGAAGACCAGCTAAACATAAGAAGTTTTGAGATTCTTATAAATAAACACTCGGTCGTGACGGATGAACTCGCTGACCCAACCCGTTAGTCGTCCATGATTTTTGACTATTTGACATGAATTTTTTTTACGGTATTGCGGTTAAAAATGGAGGCTAAGCTCCTCATTTCTTTCTCAAAGAACTACTACAGAGAGTCAGGGGTCAATGGATGACTGCTTTGGAACTTTCACTTTCAGATATTACCTATATATTTAAAAATAAAATAGTAATATAATAAAAGTGTTTGATTTCGCTTGTAAACTATTTTTTTCAAAGAATACAAGCAGGGGGGTTAAAAGTGTGACTGTAGGACGTTGCATATAGCCATATCTTCGGCTAAGAAAATATATGAATTTTTTTGTACTTCTAACATAGTATAAGGTGGGGGGGGGGGGGGGGGGGTACTCACATATTTTTACCTACGGGTATGGGCGACCCCCGACCCCTAAGAGTCTGTAAGGGTGTCAAAATTTCTCTAAAAATTATGTAATTTTTTGCACAATAAGGGTAATAAATTTTATAAAAATGCACTGTAAGGGTATACTTTATGGCATTTTTTCCCTGCACTGTATAAGGGTCCGATTTTCGAACCTGTATTTTGGGCCACACATACCGTCGTTTCATAAGGTCAGTACGCCGGCCCTTAATTAACGCCGTCGTATATACAATTTGTGGGTACGAGTTTTTTCTACGCGCGAAATAAATCCCAAAGGGCTGGTTTCGATGAGTCATATATAGGTCTAAAATTAGAAATGATGTCACGTTAAATATGTGATACAATGTGATAGTTTTGTTTGTTTGTTTATATTTGTTGAACTTGTGGTTCATTTGAAAAGGCGCAAAAGCTTAATAACAAGCGTTTTTCGTTTGTTTGAACAATTATTTTGAAATGTGTGTGTTTGATTTTTGCCATTGTAAATAGTTTCATTCGTCGCATATTTAACGTTTTTAATAACAAAACCTGGGGGAGGAACGAAAGGGGGGTTTAATAAAATGTTAAGCATATTGCTTCACATAAATGTAACGGCTAGTATCAGCAGTATATGAATGAAAAACAATACCCCCGGGTAAATCTGTGAGAAATCTATCCAACGGTTTTTTTTTAAATCCAAGTGGATTAAGAATTATTTTACCACGAATTCCAAGTGTCGCAATAATAGTTTATAAACACTTCTATCTTTTCATGATTGACAACTTTAGATAACGAATAACACCTGTGACTATGCAACTCTTATTCTATCCCGCCATGCACTACAAAAGAAAATTCTGTGCCGAGATTGACTTATCTACCAGACTCTAAACAGTAGCGAAAACTCGTAAACGTTAAAATCCCGATTTCCCTGTTTCCCCTGTTTATTGAATCATAACTAAAGATTATCTAGCTCCATAAATTACATTTGTAAACACTTTAAAAAGCTAGAAATTATACCTTTAGGAAATGATACTAGCGACTGACCTAAATAAAGTCAATTTCATCAGAAAATATTGACAATTGACACGCTGAAAAAATCAAAATCAAAAATGAACTATTTTTGACTTTCCTGCATGGATCGCAAACAAAACTTTTAACTTTTACTTAAGTTGATTGATATCAACTTTACCACAGTTTTAAAGGGAGGTTAACGCTTTTGGTGCTCCTTTTAAACACCTTTTTTACTATTGTATCTTTTTAGGAAGCCTTATCTTTGATATTGATTGCCAGAGATCTTAATTCAAGCCCAGGTAAGATTTTGTTGATGGCTTTTTACTTACCTCTAAACAAATTCCAAATCTAGATTCTTCCGCCCACCAAAAATTGTATTTCGATACCCGAATATGGCGAGTAAGGTTATTCACATCCAAGATTTGAAAAACATTCTGTTTTACTGTGTTGTCAATATTATTAAAGTAAAATGTAATTTTAATGTAGTGTTTCTGTTTTGTATCTTTATCTTTATATAGATTTTGGTTAACCGCGAGAAATTTTAGTGGGTCTTTTAGGGGTTTTTGTTTTTAACTTCATATCTTCTAATTTCTTTTCCCTTCATAGGCGATAACGTTGTATTTGAAGCCGATTTCTACAACCAACCCTTGACATTCATAGACAGGCACTGGAACCAAGTGACATCATCTTCAACCAATCAGCTTCTCTCCTTCTCGTACCGTTTGAATTGCGGGAAAGACCTGTACGGAAAGACCTGTAATAGCTTTTGTAAACCGAAAAATGACGCGACGGGTCATTATACGTGTTCGGAAGATGGTAGCCGCGTTTGTTTACATAATTGGTATGGAGACTACTGCGATCGTAAGTCGTTATTTTTTAAAAGCGATGAATTTAAAACTTTGAGCGATGGACTTTAATCTGGATGCCATATCTAATAGATTGTGAAAATCGGTCGAGGGAATTAGACGGGATCAAATCTACGATTTTGGCGATTTTAAGTAGATTTTTGTTCAACTTTTGATTCGTCACCTTTACCAAATTTTAATCAGTCCTGTTTTTGCTTGCTTCTGAAAAAGGTCAACAAAGATTTAGGTTAATAAAAAACTTGTACAGATATTCACCCAAAATATAAATCACCCTTTTGGGATTGACATAATTTTTGGATGATGTGTCGATGGGTGTTCTTTTGCAGTAAAATAAAAATAAAAATATGTGCTTTTTATTGAGTATCGAACACATGACAAGATATGACAGAAACCTGTCAAGTTCCTTCAATTATCTTAATGTTTATGTAAAAATATCAATAAAAAAATATGATTTTCCATAACAATAATGACCACCCGTCTGTAGCTGAAATGTAACTCTAGTTATTTGTTTGTAGTATAAATTCAATTATTCATGTCACAAACTGTCAAATTTCAACCCAGCTAGCACATGACCAGTCTAGAGTAAGCCTACCAGAGGCGGGGCTAGGCATTGTATCAAAATCAGGAGGAGAGTGAACGATAATCAAAACTGGTTCACTCTTACAAAATCTGCCATCTTATGACTTTTTTTAATTATCGGTAACTCTCCTCCTGAAATTTTGCCACAATTATGTCTTGGTCCGCCTCTGCCTATACCTCTCTGAATGCACTATCCATAGAGTGCAAAGAGAGTATTGGATCAAACACATGACCGGACTTACCGGAAAAAAAGACATTGAAATAACCTCGTGTGTATAAAATTCTGATCTCAAAATTGATATTTTTTTAACAGGAAGATGCAACTGTCATTTATACCAAGCAACTTCGCACGGAACCTGTCAGAAAAATGGATTGTGTGCTTGCCATCGAGGATGGACTGGAATAGGTTGTCATATAGGTAATAATACATAACACTAATCATTGGGAACATATACTAGGGAAGAATATGCAGGATTCGATACCACTACTTATCAAATATTTGAATGATTTTGTAGCCCCAGTAGATCGTTTTTGGTGTCAGCTGCCTTGTGCCACGCAGAAGTCGGCTAGCCGTAAAAATAATGTTATAGACAATAGAGTCCAATTCATAAAAAACGGTGTTATAAGCACATCATGAGCTTCAAGGCTAATGGTTTTGTGTCTACCTTGCACCAAACCCTTTTAACGTAAAAAAGGTGATGAAATTAAAATCCCGTATGGGACTGGTACAGTTAATTTTATGCTGTGCTGTAAGTCGTTGTCAATGACCATACTTGAGCGGTATGAAAAAAGAATCTGAATCACTAGATGTATATTCTGATTATAAATACAGATACTATAAAACATTTATTGTGTATTCTTTTATTTGTCGTAGATTTAAAATTGTGCATCACAACACCTTGTCAAAATGGTGGAAATTGTAATCAAGTGAGTAGTAAACAATTGAACGATTTTAATTAATTTCAATGAAATGATTCGTCCTGTTCCGTTTAGTTTTAATAATATCTTTTTTTCCGGTAGATGTATGAAACGTTCGAAATATTCAAGCTATTCCCAAATACAATAGTACCCCGTGTATGACATATATGCACATATGAACCGTGCTAAATTAAAAGAAATTTAGAGATTTTGTGGAAAGGTGTAAAATAAAAATAATTATAAATGGAAAATAATAATAATCACAGGAGCACATTTGGAAATTTCACGGCGAGATTTAGACACCCCACGGTGGAATTGTTACTGGGATCTCAAGGTTAAAAATACCTTGTACCAAACCCTTCAACGTAAAGAAGGTGTACGTAGTACTATTTCGATGAAATTGAAATCCCGTACGGGACTGGTACAGTCATGGTTAAAAAAACAAATCTTACGGGTGATATGTTCTATCGTTTTGATACCATAGATATGACAATAATAAAACGTACTGCAGTCAATTTCACTTCTGCTTGAGCAGTAGGAGCTAGTATCTGGACCCTCCCCTGCGTCCCGGTAGCAGATCTAGGATCATATCTAATTCTTTACAAATTTCATTATTTTAGAAAAGTGGTGTTTGTCATTGCCCTGTCACCACAACTGGTAAATATTGTCAACAACTCGTTATACTACCGTCTTCATCAATGAAAGCATCAATACGGCAACCAACAGCGACATCCACCATAAGTCGTACGTTACATCCTGCACATACTAAATCATCAACAATTAAACACATCTCAAAAGCGTCATCACCACGCCAGCCACGTGGTATGTTTTTGTGTATATTTTGGCTTTTTATTAACTGGGCTATGAGCTATCCGAAAGGTTAATGAATGAATGATCATATCTTTAATTAGATGGGATACCCGCCCTACTTTGCCTTTTCAATTTTTTTCAGAAATAAATAGTATGGATACCCAGGCTAATCCTCAATAAATGAAAGATCCGAAAGGCTACTATACTACTAGTAATGCGAATTAGCATTCAATAAAGTGAAATTAAACATTCTATGTAGATCCCGCCTTGAGATCGAATAAGAGATAGTCGAGATTGTACTTTTTATTGAAATAAAACTGAAATAAAACTGAAATAAAACTACATTTACTGACTACTTTACTTTATATCTATCTATTAGAAACCACTGTTATCAATGTCAGCACCTCCAGCAATATCCTTTCAACGCCAACACTAGTGTCAACATCACAAAACTATGGAATACAGGCTAGTAGTAGCATGAGTACTGGAGCTAGAGCATCAACACCACTACTTCCTCGATCTACACAAACAACACCATCTTCTCCACCATCATCTTCAAGTGTGGTACATACTGGAAAAATACCAACGACCACCAAAACCTCCACTAATATTGATGTTTCCAAATTGATAGCAACTACTGTCTGGATTCCTCTAACAACACCAACAAGTAAAATACCTTTTACGAGCAGAAACTTTACGAGCAGAAAATTCGCGTTTTTTACCATTTTCTCGAAAGTTAACACCTTTGAAAATTTCAAATCAGCAAAACGCGGAATATTTTTCATCGAAGTACAACAAAAAAGAGCTATTTTCTATTATCAATTACATCGACTTTTTGTCTTGTGTCCTTTTTAAAGGCTAAGTAACATAAGTTTAATATGTCGCGCATCTTAATAAGTACTGGATAACATTACCATAGAATATATTGAGTATTTAAGAGAAAAAATTGAAATTCTCCTGATAATCCTTATGATACCTTAAGGTGGAAACCCCCCTAATTTAACCTTTGCCTCAAATTAGAATAAAAATAGGTTTTTTAGTTTTTATTTCATTATAACCATCGAGACTATTACAAAAAAAACATTTTTTCATGATCATGAATAATTAATGAGCTACAAATGCCCAATATTCCTTCAAAAAGTGCTCTTAGCCTGGGAAAGATTCAGAACGCAGTAATCATTTTCATTGATTCA
>JAUKWF010000602.1:0-11361 GCA_032356525.1 Eutonina indicans
AGTTCGGTCTGGTGAAGATCACAATTCACCTTGGGTCTTTCGGAATTCTATTGACAGATGAGTACTGGTCCACACACTCTATTCGTTTTATTTTCACATAAACTTTTCAGGTCTCCTTTTTCATACAATTCACATAGTCTACAGTTGGCACTATTATTTTGTTAGTTTCCGCAACTTTTAATAAGATCCTTAGATTCCTTATTTCGATGGTAGCGCCTTAGCTCTAAATATAAGAATGCTAGAACTGGATTTTACTAGATAGTACTTAACATTTACATTACTTTATATTTCATTTTATTCACACATTTCAAATTTGCAATTAGTCCTCCACATTTCCATTTTATTTAAGATAGGTTATAATATTTTGCACTGGTCACAAGCCAAGGACTTTGATTTTTGTCACCCTCTAATAAGTTTGGTTTTTAATATTTCTCATTTTGCATAAGTATCATTAATTTCTCTAATCATTACATCTAGTTAACACACATAATTTTAGTTTTTCTTTGAAGTTTTAGCTAATATAAGTACAACTTTCCAGATATATTTGCTCACATGCATATATGTATATGTATAGATATATAAACTTAGTACTGTGATAATCAATTTACACCATTACCTTTTTCTCGATTTACAACGCACTTATAGTTACTAATTGCAATTTATCCTCGCACCATTTCTATATTTCAGCTCACTAAATTATGAATAGTATTATATTCACTATAAAAAAAGTCAAACATTTTGCCAAATTCGTATACCTAACATCTTTTTAAATTATTTACTGTGATTCACAATTAATATTATATTGAATTAATATTAATGGTCTCCAAAACAAAGAGAGTCGTTGAATTGTGGCCACGAAGTTAATAATGCGTTTGATTATTTTGCAATAAAAACAGAAGAAAACAAGAGTGGAAAGATTGTCGGACATTTGACTAGAGAAATCTCCAGAATTACTAAGTTCATTTTGGATCGGCGTTCTCCGCTGGTCCAAGAGGGACTTGAAATAGCCTGTAAAGTTACAATTACAATGCCTGCCACCATTAAAAACCATATGATCTTGGATCAATAAAAACTTTTGCTGAATGACTTTTATGCTCAACCTCAAAATGAAAAGATCTTGGGTTCGGTATTGGAGTATACGGCTACGCCTGCCGTAAGCAAAAGAAAGACGAATGGAAGATCCACCGAGGGAGTGCCTAAAAGAAAAAAGAAAAAGCAGTCTGTACACGCTACTCTTCCCAATATCAAAGATTTTTTCAAACCACGAGTGCGAAACGTAGTGGAAAATGAAAATGAATCTAAAGACACTGAAAATCATTATAATTGATTGATTCAGAGCTATTATATTTTAAAGATAAAAAAACTGTTATCTACGTAATAATTTTCCATTTCTACGTCATTTTATTATTGTCTTGAATATCATTAAGGAGGACACGCTTTAAAAATCATAGCATGCTTTAAAAAATAAAGAGAGCCCTTTCGTGAGAACTTTTATTTTACAAGTAAACCTATTTATTTCAAACGATACTCAGAGGAAAACCCTAAATTAAAGCATGCTATATTTTTGTATTGTGACCCCGCCCCCCCCAAAAAACTATTTCTTTGATGAAAATTTCGGTGAAAAAATTAACATTTTTCTCGGGAATTTACTTTCGCGAATGACCCATTAGTCTATATTTCGCGGGAATTAATATTCGCGAATGAAGACATTCCGCATTTTTCGCAGGATTTTAGTTTCGCGATTTTTCGGCGAAAGTTACGGCATGTCTAAAATTTACCGTAACTTTTGCGCACCGGTTCCCGCGAGATATTGTAAAAACAAATGACTGTTCTGAAACATATATGAACAAATTTAGGAAAAAGTTGAAAAAAATGTTTTATGACGTACGCGGGAGAAGTTTTTGCGCAAACCTTCGAGTCTAAAAAAACGACTATTTTTCCATGGGAACCGGTGCGCAAATCGATTATAGTGAAATTGCGGGTTTGCCCTGCATTACGGGATAAATGCGCGTTTTCAAGCAAATTATTGAAAGTTAGTTATATGTTTTTAGTTTTTTAGTTAAATGAATGTTTCTATTTTGCAAATAATGTGATAGTATTCTTTTAATTTTTTTTTACAGGAGATAAAAATATTCACTATAATATGTTCTAAAAAGTTGTAATGGCAAAAGCTTTCCAATGTAATTTTTCACAAGGGAGCATATTTTACGCCTCCAAAAAGCATAACTCTATTCTTTTATCATCCAGACCATAAATATGCAGACTTTGTTAGTCAGTTTGGTGAACAAGAAAGAGGGTCTCACCAAAAATGCGTTTTTAAAGAATGCAAAACGTTTAGTAGAATCGGCACGGAAGAAAAAATTGAATAAGGAAAAACTATTAAAAGAATTTTCCCCTGAAGAGTGGATGAAATTGAATATTGAAAATAGAAAAAAACACAACGTATATAAAAAACATTGTTATGGTTGCTATCCATCTCAACCACTACCAGTACCAGTAGTAGAAAAAGTAAGTAATAACTACTTGTCTCTTAACATCTCAGGTATATAAGATATAAGTAGAAAACTCTGTCGATTTTGTAATTTGGTAGAATATTTATTTTCTAATACTGTAACTGTAATATGGACACGTATTTGTTATCATAAGTTATAATATATTTCTTGTTCTTATTAAAGGGGCCAGTGCTGAAAACAGGAAATACAATATAATTTTACCCTCTCACAAACGTGGTTTGATGAACATTAATAACAATAATATAAAATAATGGTCTCAAAAGAGTTTTAAAAGCACACAATTGTCCCAACTAGGATTGGTATTAGGTTACAGGTAGATGCTGTATGCTGTATGAATTTTGTTTAGGAACTGATAAATCAAGAACAACCTGAGGTCATCAACATTTCAATTCCAGTACCTACTCAAGTATTCCCTGGTCTAGCAAAGGAGGTTGCTAGAAACGTTATACTTAATTTGAATAATGAATTTAGTAATTTGTACAATGAAAAATTTACTGATGCTATTTGTAAATTACCTGAGGCCAATTTTCAACAGAAGGAAACATATGCCGCTACAAAGAAAAAAAAGGGATATACATACAAAGGTAAAAATTGATAGTACTTAGTTTTCAATCAATATTATATAGCATCTAATGGTGGGGGGGGGGGGGGACTTTAAAAGTGCTTATATTTGCAAGGGGAAGGATAAATTCTATTCTAGTTCTATAAATCTAAATTTTCATTTCCTGAATTTCTTGGGTATGACAAAGCAAATTTATGAGAGTTTTTTAAAGAGTTTAATTGAAAACATTTTAGATCAAGAAATCAATTGAAGACCAGACGAATAAGCGAGATGTCAATGCATTTTATGGACTACGCTTGTCCAAAAGCAAGTACGAAAAGCAAAGATTGGCATTGAGTTTTGAAACCATAAGTTCAATTTAAGTGACCATCAGAAACATGTTTAGAGCAATTTGGGCAGCAGTTTTTGAAGTATACAGACTTTTATTTAGTATTTAGTATTTTCGTATGTTTTTAATAGTTCGACGAGGAATGTTAAAAATGGCAGGCAATGTAGCAATATGATAGAAGATAAATAGAAATAATGATTAATAGTTTAGTGATGGAGATATTACAGTCATTTTAGTTATAAATTAATTTAAAAGCAAACAAAGATTAATAGTTTTTATAATGTTTTTTACTTAAGAAGTAAAGGAATTTTCTGTTGTTTGAGAAAGAAGTAATTACCTTATAAGGGAATAAATTGAGGAAAAATTTTCTCCAAAATTTCTTACCTTATGGTATTGAATTAATTAGAGCCATTTTGTTAGTTTTAAAATAATTATTGTTGCTTTATAAAGTAGTGCAGAAAAACCAAAAACATGAAAAATAGCTTATTAAAATAGATATTACTGTTGATAAAGATCCAGGAATTATATTGATTGAAGAAACTTCTGATTAAAGTATTTCTACAAATTTTTAGGAGGATCTGGTGTTCCAGTTCCTATGCCGCGGAAATACAAGGCACTGAAGGCTGAAATGGTCAAAAAAATTGACAGTGGAGAGTATTTGTTAGGAGAACTTATTGAGCCAAAACAGTTCACCAAGCTTAAGGTATGTATGTTAGGTCACAGTGCTAGTGGCGACACTTACACACCCGTATACAAACCCGTATACAAACAAAACAGACATATTCCATAAAAGTATATATTTTTTCTTGATAAAGAGACGCTTTGAAACAGTAGTCACGTTTGAAAGACAAATTTTTAATTCTAACATAATTCCCTACTAAAAGGTTGCTCAAGATTGCACTCTAATCGAAGAAAGTTCTACATAGAGGCTAGACGAGTCCCCATCCAACAATTGAGAACCTGTTTTTACAAAGAACATGTAGATTTAGGTACAGTATTTGAGAGGGTCTTGCTGAGATCTTTAAAATCAAAGTATGTAAAAGTTATATTAAGAGAGCCTCAACTGCAACTTAAAAAAATTTGTAATCCCTTTATCAAAAGTGTGATGTATAACGTTATCTCATTTTAAATTTAAAACTGCACGTGTAGGTCATCTTTTGCTGCGTGGATTTGAAATCTTGCTTATAGAATTTTGTTTTTGTTACAGGTATTTTGATGCCTGCAAACAAATAAATACCAACGGCAATTCGTAATTTGGGGTGACCACTCATCTTTATTGAGATCGGGCTTTTTGCTATATACGGTTAAAATGATTTATAACTCCGATGTATTTTACACCGACGACGAGTTTTTTGAAAGAAGTGGAAAAGTCATGGATGTACAAAGCGCTGTGGAGCAACCGCAAATCCTGGCACAGTGCCACGACAAGATTGCCGAAAAACTTGCATACATTACATATAGGCAAGAAGATGTACTGAAAATGGCTGAACCTCTAATGATTGACGGTGTAACGCTAATTGATAGTATGGGATTTTTCCAAGGTATATGATAATGAAATAAATAAAAATCATTCTTTAATCTATGTATCACCCATCACTAGACATAGAAGAAAGCAGTCTCCATGTTAATTCTACTAATGGTAAAGATTTTACAAAAAACTAGGTACTTTAAGGGGATTAAATTTCGCTGATTTTGCAGGAGCTATTTAATAACATAAAAAATGATAAAAATTACGAAATACCAAATACGGGAATAATAATTAATCTTTTCAAAGATTTAAAGGGACGCCATCCGTAAAATTAAATCCCCGCAAAAAAATAGGTTTTAAAATAATGCTTTTCAAACCAAACGATACACAAAACATACTATGTTTATACCTTTTATTTGTAAAAAGTAAATAATTTTGATTTTAGGTGAAGCCCTAACAGTCAATATATATAGTTACAACTTTTCAACTATCCTAAGAACAGAAATAATACTGTTTACGGCAGTTTTGAGCTAGTTTCCAAGTGCACTTAGCCTTTTTGTACACCATTCAGTGCCTCAATGGTGGCATTTTTGTCTATTTTTTTCATTACTTCTTTGTTTATTATTCCCGTATTTGGTATTTCGTAATTTTTATCATTTTTTATGTTATTAAATAGCTCCTGCAAAGAAATTAATGTCAAACAAAAGACATAATATGCAAAAGACACTGTCCGCCAATCAGAAAGACATGATGCAGCTAGAATTACAGCGGCAAGAACTGGAACTTAAAAAGGAGGCCATGGAGGTAATGCGGGAAAGTATAAAATCATCAGATAACGCGATTACCGAAATGGCCAAATCTATAAATGTGACTGGGACAAGCATAACAGATGGCATGGCTATGCTCTCACAAAGCATGATCCAATGCCAACAAATGGCAATGATGCAGTCCAGCCAAAATTTACCAGCTTTCGTGAATCAACAGTAAAATGGAAATTTCGGTGGCTTCCGTCAAACTGGCAATTTTGGTGGCTCGAATCAACCAGGAAACTTCGGTGTCACGCCTGCAAATTTTAATGGCTCACAGCAAGCTTCTAATTTGGGAACATTGGGGCAATTCGGGATGCCAAAATCATCAATAGAGAAATTCACAGGAAAAACATTTGATATCTCACCGTCAGATCTTTACTGGGATCTGACGGTTAAAACGGTTAAATCTTACTTTTATCGTTTTTGCTGTGAGGTTAAGTCGTATTATCCGGAAATTGTTTTTTGAAACTTACGGGAAAACTATGAAAAGTATCACCAGGTAATACGGTACCCGGTAAAGACCTCACGGTGAGGTTTTGAATGGTAACACATTCAGGATCACCTCTTCTAAAATAAGGAGCAAAAATAAGGATACATTTCTAGAAGGTCAAGGTCAATCAGTCATGGGCGACAACAGTTTCTCAAAAAAATTAAGGAGAATTAAAGAAGGAGTCTATCAATACTTTTTATGCATAATATAGTTATAATTTATTATCAGCACATAATTTTATTTTCGTAAAACAACAAAACTTTCCTATTAAAATGAACAATATAAATCTTTAAAAGCAAAATGATTTTACGTTAGACTATATGCATTTAGTCTGCCTAGGTGTTACACGCCGTATGTTGAACTATTTGAAAGGCTCGTACAAGGGCATTTTTGCAGGGAGGCTTTCATCTGCGTATTTCAAGGAAGTATGTCGCCGGTTAAAGCTGTTAAATGGAACTTTTCCGACAGAATTTTCCCGTCATTCAAGATCATTGGATGAGCTTGATAAACGGAAGGATACAGAGCTGAGATCGTTTTTAATCTACTCTGGCCCTGTTATTTTACGTAGCTTCCTGTCTTCAAGTGCTTTGAAGCATTTTTAAGTTGATCAATTGCGATAAGAATGCTATGCAGTGAAGATGACTTAGTGAGGAATAGGAATATGATGCAGCCCGATAGTAGCTTCGTTACTTTGTCTACAACTCTAAACTCACGTTTATAATGTCCATGGAATATTACATCTTCCTGACGATGTACACTACTTCAAAGCGCCCCTAGACAGTTTCTCGGCATTTCAATTTGAAAATCATCTTCAAAAAGTTAAACGACTCGTTCGTGGAAAATCTAATCCTCTAAGCCAAATCGTGAAACGGACCAACGAGCTTTATGGAAAGTACTTTTGTCAAATCCGATCAACAGTATAGAATTAAGCACCACTCCAAAAGATTCTTGTTTTTGACAGTTTCTGGTATCGTCTTGGTTAAAAATCGATAGTCAAGGACGTATCACTTGTAACCTTTATCGCAAAACAGTTTTTTCAGAGTGTTTGGTATTTATTATACGGATATTGAGAAAAGGAACAAAATTTGTTAGAACGGAACTTAATATTGAAGATTTACTTAAGAAATGTGTTTGTATACAAAACAGAAGTGGTTGTTTTGACGTTACTGTATAAATTTTAGATACTTTTGTTGTAAAGTTTATTTTTACTGTTTCCTTATATATATTTATGCTGTATTTCAGAGTACGTTTCCAAGTCAACAATATTAAAGAAAATATGAATTAAATTTGTTCAGTTTCATGTTCTTGTGAATGGTACCTGAAGAAATTTAAAAAAAAATGACTTTTAAATATTTTAGCATATGGACGGCCCAAGTACTGTACGAGAATGGAATGTTGACAAAATGTGTTGTGCCTCTTCCTTGGGTAGACAGCACAAAACAACTCGTTTATTGGCCGCCCAAGAATAAAAACGTCAATGCATATGTGACAAAATGGTCGAGCCCTGGTACAAATTGGAAGACGTTAAAAATTATAGAAACGCTATTGGAATGTGGATCACAAGAGGATACCGAGCAGGTGATCTCGTTTAATACAACGGACAAGGATGAGGACGATGAAGAGCCTGTAAAAAACGCACGTTTTATTTATATGTTAAATGTCTTTTTTATACTATATCTCAAACGGATATTGACATTATAAGACAAGGAACAAAATTTGTTAGAACGGAACTTAATATTGAAGATTTACTTAAGAAATGTGTTTGTTTGTATACAAAACAGAAGTGGTTGTTTTGACGTTACTGCATACATTTTAGATACTTTTGTTGTAAAGTGTATTTATACTGTTTCCTTACATATATTTATGCTGTATTTCAATGTACGTTTCCAAGTCAACAATATTAAAGAAAATATGAATTAAATTTGTTCAGTTTCATGATCTTGTGAAAGGTACCTGAATAAATTTAAAAAAAATTAATTTTAAATATTTTAGCATATGGACAGCCCAAGTACTGTACGAGAATGGAATGTTGACAAAATGTGTTGTGCCTCTTCCTTGGGTAGACAGCACAAAACAGCTCGTTTATTGGCCACCCAAGAATAAAAACGTCAATGCATATGTGACAAAATGGTCGAGCCCTGGTACAAATTGGAAGACGTTCAAAATTATAGAAACGCTATTGGAAGGTGGATCACGAGAGGATGCCGAGCAGGTGATCTCGTTTAATACAACGGACGAGGATGAGGACGATAAAGAGCCTGTAAAAAAACGTACGTTTTATTTATATGTTAAATGTCTTTTTTATACTATATCTCATATTCAAAACTTCCAGAAAATTTAACTAATATATTACATCTTAAGTAAATTTAACATCCTTCAGATAATGATTCACCTACTTTTGTGATACACCGTTGACCACTACGAGTTGTTTTGTTGCAATTTGCTGCTAACGTTTAGTTATTTTTCTAAATGATCACATTCTTTTAGAATTTCAATACGTTATGTTGATGGAGCATGCTAAAATCAAAGCTGCTCAAAAATGAATAACTGACGAAATTGCTAAACTTAAAGATGACCACGATAGTGATAGTGAAGCTGAAGATAGTGATATTATAGTGACAGCTCAATCCGAGGCTGAGTTTGATAAGGAAGAGACAAAGTTGAAGCAGAAGGAGTACAGGGGAAAAAAGGTGAGTGACAAAGATTTTAGATATAAAAGTATGTTCATTAATTAAAATATCAGAACCAAATTTTACAGGGGTGGATCTAACCACGTAGCAAATTTAAGCTGTGAATAAAAGATTATTTATGTCACAAAATGTAACAATTCATGCATTTTTGATTATTTTTTTTATTTATTTTACTACACGTCTGAATCTGAACTCGGCAAATTTAATAGATGCAGTTTTTTTAAAAAGACGTTTATGTCTATGTGGTACTTTCTGGGACGCCCATGGACGTGCCAGGGTGACGCAAGCGGAAGAGGACGAGTTTGATTTCATTTGGTACGTCCCCATGATGCGGACATCCTCGTGTCTACTGGGCAGGCACATGGAAACATTTCCTTAGCCTTTCAATTGCCATTCGAATATTGTGCGAAGAAGATAAAGCCATCATAAACAGCAAAACCAACGTCGCCGTAAGTTCACTCGAATACTTCGTGACAATTTTTGTGTCTATAATGTACACGGGTTGTTGCATTTGGCAGATGACATCCACTACCACCAAACCTCTTTGGATGATCTTTCGGCGTTTCAGTTTGAGAAACACCTCCAGGGTCTGATTATTATTATTATTCTCTTTCTTTAAAGTTGGTATCAACGTAGTCAATAAATTTACAAATAATGACTAATAAAAACCAACACAAATAAATAAATGTGTAATCAGCTATCTACAGATTTTGCACGTGCAGTTTTCACCATTCCAATGTCTGATTTTTGCTTTGAAGGCTGCTATATTTTGCACGTTCTTTAAATCTGGAGGTAACTGATTCCATAATAATGATGCCCTAAATATTAACCCATATATCCCATGATTGTAGTGTCGTGTGGGTGGAATTTTCAACAGATTTGACGAGCGGAAACAATAAGAAGTCTCTTTGATTTCAAACAAATCAGCAATAACACCTGGATTTAAACCGTTTAGTGATTTATAGACCTCAGTCATTATAATTTGGAGGTTCTGTATGTGGATATAGACACTACCTTCATTGGCTAATAGCTCTTCTAGGCCTTTTTGTGGGTTTGATTTAAAAGAGTTTGGTTCGTGGAAAATCGAATCCCCTGTGCCAAATAATGAACCAGACGGAAGAAAAGGATTACAAAACGAAAATGAAAGTCGATTCCCGTTTCAAAGACTCTTGCTTTTTAACAAGATCCGCTTTTGTTTTTGCCAAAAACAACTCGACACGAAGAGCGCTTGTTCTTTGTGACTCTTACAAAAAGTAAGCTTGCGGCGATTTCTTCGAAACTTTTTCTAATTCTAAAAATTTGGACATAATATTTGCTGAACGGACAGCTAAAGGAGAATTAACATCAAAAATTCCCTACTGTTTTTTTTAAATTAATCGATTCTCCTATGTAAAATATAACGACTCGCAAAATTTTGATATGATATCAAATGATATCAAATATTTGAAAAAATAAAAGCTTTTAAAAACTCATAACGAAAATGAATCGTGACATCACACTAATACAATATTTTCTCGTGAATTTCTTTTAACTGACCTAATTATGATATTTTTTACGACACAAAAAACAGTTTATCTAACTATGCGAGTCTAGACAGGAAATGCTACTTTATAAAAAACATTGGTTCCCACAACGTCGATTTTCTACTGCAGGTACTATATTAATTTTTATTTTAAAAGTAAAAACCAGGTTGTTTAAAGACGTTTCAAGCATGAATTAAATCCCAAACGCTAGTTTGACGTCAGAATTAACATTACGTCATTTTCTTAAATCTAAATTTTAGGGCGAACTAAGCTTTAAACATTTCGGTGCTGATGAACTAGTCTAAAAATGACAGTAAGTTTGAATTTGAAGAAAAGTACTTCAGAAATGACATAACACACACAAGTGGCACATGCATTCCTACTTTTAACAGGAAGGATCTAGTTTGTAGAAATTAAATCAAATGGCAGTAAACAAGGCTATAGTTAAAACACGAAGACAACACAAATATACGACACATCAACTGTATAAAAATATAAAATAATTTCTTTGGATTATTCTTTGGCTACCATTTTACTATAATTGGTTTTCCTTGGCAACGATTTAAGGCTATTTATTAGACATGCGCAAAAAAAATACTTTCAATGTGCAATAAGATATTTGACGTCACTTTATTAATAGCTTGAAAAAAATCAAATCAACTTGAAAAAGAATAAATTCTAGATAAAAGTGAAACTTTTTTAAAAAGATTTTGTTTATTTATAATATATTTATTGATTTAAATAAATAAGTATTCCTTCATCGTCATGTATGACCTACGGGGTAATATAATACTTGTGGATAAGGAGGCGATTAAAAAAAAGATTCAGGAGAGACATCAACTGTTAGAAAGACAATTTCCATTTAAAACAGAGAGAGACTCAGTATCAAAATAGAGGTGATTTGAGAAAGCGCTTTTTAATTTGGATTTACGTACTGCAAAATTGCCCCTCCCCCCGGATAATTGCCCACAGGAAACC
>JAUKWF010000603.1:0-11359 GCA_032356525.1 Eutonina indicans
TGAGAGCTTTTAGCCTACGGCCAGCTGGCTCTCAAGTCTATTGCCAAGTGTGTCGGTTAATGTGGGAATCTAGGGTTATCTACAGGTTTTTCAGTGTATAAATACTAAACAGAGCGAGTTTTTTCAATCTTTTTATAGATTGACACAAGCATCATTCACTGGGGATAGAAACCGCTAAAAAAAACAAAGGAATGTCTAGAAGCCCAAAACGCCTCTGCTGTGTAGATGAGTTTTTGATCGAAGTTCTAGTTAAGGTTCTAGTTAAAGTTCTGGTTAAGCCTCTAATTGCACTACTGTATACAAGAAGCCAAAAAGCTCTTTACTTTGCCAGACAGCTTATGAATCTTCATCAATAATGACATGCCTTTTACCAAGACAGCCCCTCAGTGCCCCACAGAGAACAAGGTGAAAGTTATAAGATGTGATATATATATCGCAATAACAGAATTCTGTTCATTAGTACCTTACTAGCTAGTAAGGTCATCAATAGATTATCAGTTCAAGTCATAACACTGGGGAAGCTACGGCAAAGCGACTGAGCAAAAAGTCGCTTAAGCTATAACCAAGCTGAATTCGCTAATTTAACGCAGTGCGCAATACCGGATAAAGGATTTCCGCTATTAACTATTTGAAGGATCTTGCTCTGAGTCTAATAGAACAGATTGTGTCATATGCGTCGGTAATTGTTTTTTACCGTTCACACCTAATTTAGTCAGAGTCATTGCCTGATTCATCAAATTCCCCTTTCCTGTAGATAGCCGCTTAAAACTGTCATCATAGGCATTTTGTGCGCGATCTAAATGCTTGCCTAAATCATCCATTGATTCAACAAAACTGACAAACTTATCGTACATTTCAGCTCCTCGATTTGCGATAGCTTGGGCATTTTGGTTTTGATGCTCAAAACGCCAGATATTCTGCACCGTTCTCAAGGTCACCAATAACGTCGTAGGACTCACCAATATGATATTGCGCTGAAAAGCATAGCGGAACAATCCGTTATCATGTTCTAACGCGAGCATAAAAGCCCCTTCTACTGGGATAAACAGGAGAACGAAATCCAGGGTTCGAACCCCTTCGAGTTTTTCATAAGCTTTTTGGCTTAATCCTCGTACATGTCCTCTAACGGACTGCACATGCTCTATTAAAAATTGTTCGCGCTGTTCATGTTTACTACTACTGCAATAACGCTCATAACCCACTAAAGATACTTTGGCATCAATCACCATATCTTTTTCTTCGGGAAGGCGAACGATCACATCGGGCTGATAACGCTTATTGCCCTGCGTCATCGACACTTGCGTTTCATATTCATAGCCTTTTCGCAATCCGGATTCTTCCAACACACGCTCTAAAATAACTTCACCCCAATTACCTTGAGCTTTATTATCTCCTTTTAAAGCCTGCGTCAGGTTAATCGCATCTTGACTCATTTGTTGATTGAGTTGCTTTAAGTGATCGATCTGTTGATACAAAGCCTGTCGGTCGCGAGTTTCTTTATCGTAGACATCTTCAACTTTTCGCTTAAAGTCCCCTAACTGCTCGCGTAGCGGGTTGAGAATCTGGCTGATTGACTCTTTACTGTTGGTCGCAAAACTACTGGTCTTATCTTCGAAGATCTGATTGGCGAGATGTTGGAAGTCTTGCTTTAATTGATCGCGCGCTTGATTGAACAGCTGCGATTTCTCTTCACTCATTTTACGCTCGCTACTCAAGCGTACTTCTAGTTCAGTTATCTGGTTATTCGCTTGGGCCAAAGCTTCACGTTCTGACTCTAACAACACCGACATCTGACGCTTCTCTTGTTCTGATATTTCATAAACCGCTATTTTTTCTTCGAGCTGAACTTTTTGCAACTGTTCTTGATGCAAACTTTGCTCAACCTGTAGTGAGCGGTGTTGTAATTTTTGATATTGCTGGCGTTGCAATTCTAACTGGGAGTTTATGTTTTTTTCTCGGTCATGTTGTAACTGTAGTTTAAAGTTCAGTTGCTGACGCTGCTTTGCCGTAGTGTAAAGCGACCAGAGAATAAAGATCATACTGACCAAAAAGGCCGCAACAGCCCCGACAACGACACTTTGTAAATTCAACTGTTCCAAAAACATAGCTATTTACCAGTAAATGTATAGTGCAGCGATACTTAAAAGGGTCGGTACACCCGTTAAAAACAAGCTCACTTTATTGCCAAAAATACGCTGCATAATCACAATATGAACAAGGGGGAAACTCACAAACATACAAGAAAGAGGAAGTGCCCAATGCAGATTTGCAAAACCATATGCCATTGCACCGACTAAGGTCAACGCGGCGATATTACCCAGCATCACTACCAATAAAATGCCATTACGGCTGGCAAAGAAGCCTTCTTTTTTCTCTGGAGGCATTTTGTTTAGCGCACCGGCACTCAATGCTGTCGACATAGAAACAAAACCAGAAATTAAAAAAAGTACCATGGGGTTCACAAGTAAGACCTCTATAAAATAATGAAACATATGCGGCCGCTAGTTTAACAGCCTGATAAATTTAATCTATGCCACGCAGCTAATTTGATAGGCTTATTTGGGTAACATTTGAATAAGCCTAAAACACCTCTAGCGTACAAGGTAATCGATATTTGAGACATGATTGCTAACGGCTATATTCAAGCTGCAAGCTTCTTCCTAACGTTACTTGGCATATTTCACCCACTATAGCCCCGTTATGCGCCGAAGCTTAAAGTCAATGAGATGACTTCCATAACCACAATTGACAATCTCACCTGAATAAGCACTTTTAAATCAGCACTTAAATAATTTTTCCAAACGGCCAAAACAACTCAATTTACACAAGGCTTATTACATATAGACCAATAAATCCTAGAACTGATAACTGATATTTCTAGACCTAGACCTAGCGCCTAGCACTGTAGATACGACCTTATTATTTAAAATGTATCGAATTTTCCGGTGTGCTTTATAACTTTAGGGATTTCATATAAAGGGAAAAATCATCGATAAATACCCTGAGTGCGTGCGAAACATGTTTACGCGATCGATATATGCCGTAAATCCCTAGGCTTTGCGCTGTTTTTTCAGGAAACAATGCAACTAACTCATTGTTTTCAATATATTGAGCCACAGAATATATCGGTTGAATTGAAATACCTAGACCCATTAATGTTGCTTTTAATAATACCGTCGGATCGTTTGCACACAAGTTTCCAGCCACCTCAACAGAATCTTCTTTCTCATTACCCTCAAAGTACCAAGTACTTTTCCCAAAATATGAATAGGTTAAACAATTTATGAAGGCTAAGCTGATCAATCTGCGCAAGCGCTCCCTTCTCAGAAAGGTAGCTTTTTGAGGCACAAATAACCGAATTTAATCTCCCGAAGTTTCTCGCTATTACATTGGGATCAAGGTTATTTGTTATACGCAGAGCCAAATCAATTCTTTCTTCAACTAAGTTAACAGCATGATTGTTCACTTGTATATCAATTGTTACTTGGGGGTATTTTGTCAAATAAGACTGAACGTAGGGAATCAGTATTCTCTCTGCCAAAAATTGAGACGCGGCGATTCTCAAGGTTCCTTTTGGCGCAACCAAATTTTCGTCTGCAGCGAATTTCACCTCCTTTTCTATTTCCTGCAATTTATAGCATTCAGTTAACACCTTTTTACCCGCATCGGTTAAACCCAGGCGCCGTGTTGAACGATGCAGTAATCGAGTGTCAGCCCAGTCCTCCATCTCTGATAAATAGCGGGTCACCATAGAGCGTGACATACCTAAAATGTCAGCCGCTTTGATCATACTTCCCTGCTCCACGATGACGATAAAAACGGTTGCTGCTTTGATACGATCCACTTCACTCCTCCGAATTATGCAACAAACAATTCGCAATAATAGGGTTTTTACGTCGAATTAAGCAATATATATTATTTAAAACCTCAGCAACACCTAATGCGGATTATCTTCATGAATACGTTAAATCCAAGCCTTCACTATATCGTTGACCCTTTGTGTGGTTGGACCTATGCCGCAGCCCCTTGATGGAAAAAAGCTTATCTATTCAAAATCTTACAGTGAACGTTCACGGTGGGGGGATGTTAACAGGTGATGGGGTTCAGAAAATATCACCGCAATGGAGAGACTTCGTTCTACCACATGATAAGCGAATCGAAAAAGTCAGTGGCCAACCTTTTGGTGAACACTATTTCAATCAGCTATTGAATGACACTTCCATTGTGCTGGACTCTAATCTACCGACCCTCTCAATTTTAGCCGCTCAATCCGTCGCTAATAAAGGTGTCATTATGCTTAACCGACTCCAGTCATCCTATTTTCACAAGGGGAGGAACATTACCGATGCCAATGAACTGTTCCAACTCAATAGCGAAATTGTCGATGAAATAGGCATATCAAACACTGCTTTTCAATTGGCCTTCAATCGACATTCACTATCGATCTACCATCATTTCAAACAGTCAAGAAAACTATTAGCAATGATCGGCGCCCAGGGGTTCCCATCGGCGGCGCTACAAATAGGCGATCGGTATTTCCCGTTAAACCTTAGTCATTACCACGGTCTGCCACAACAGTGGATAGATTACTTCAATCATCAATTACAGCAACATACTACTTCTATAAAGGAAACAGCCCATGAAAATATCTAAACTGATCCAATCAACTTTTGCGCTTATTGCAATCATTTGGGGAGTCCATGCTAACGCATCGCAGCCCCCATTAAAATTGAGTGTTTATCAAGCAGACGATAAAAGCTTCTACGTCTCTTCCGTTTTGGTAACAGGGGAAAAGGAAGCAGTGTTAATCGATGCTCAGTTTACACTTGCCGACGCCCATCAAGTCGTTGCTTCGATTTTGCGCAGCGGTAAAAAACTAACAGCCGTCTATGTCAGTCACGGAGATCCCGATTATTACTTTGGCTTGGAAGTGATCACACAGGCCTTCCCTGAGGCTAAAGTGTATGCAACAAAAGAAACGCTAAATTATATTAAAACGTCAGTACAAAAGAAGCTGGCATTTTGGGGTCCAAAACTCGGAGATAATGGCCCGCGCAACGTTGTCATCCCACAATTGCTGCAAGGCGATAGCTAAGACATTGAGGGTAAAAAGCTGCAAATTGTAGGCCTCGAAAAACATCCAGAACGCACTTATGTTTGGATCCCTTCAATTAAGGCGGTGGTAGGCGGTGTTTCTATCTATGGCAATGTACATTTGTGGATAGCGGATGCGGGTACCAAAGAACAGCGCCAAAACTGGATTGATATCTTAGACGAAGTGATTGCTCTGCAGCCCAAAATTGTTATCCCTGGTCACGCCACATTAGACGCGGCTAAAAACATAACAGCCGTTAAATTCTCTAAACAGTACCTCAATAATTATGAGAAAGCGTTGAGCAATATTAGTCATTCAAAAGCGTTGATCGACGCAATGAATAAACAATACCCGCAGGCGTCGTTACCTATTGCCTTGGAGATTGGTGCTAAAGTTGCTACTGGTGAAATGAAATGGTAGTTGCAAGAACACTAAATATGGCTCTGTGTTTATTAGCTTTTGGACAAGCCAACTTTATTGACGCACAAACGCCTATGTCGAATCTAGAAGTTATTAATAGTACTTATGAAAGTACTTATGAAAGTACTTATGAAAGTACTTTTGAAGGTACTTATGAAAGTACTTATGAAGGTAGTACCTCGCAGGAAAATAGTTAAAACCTAACAGCACATGGCGGATAAAGTACTTTGGACAGTAGCTGCGGGCTTCCCTTATGCCGGCACTTACTTCGGGTTTGCAGCAATTCGCCAGCAGGTGTTTCAACGATTGGCCACGCAGTGGACTGATTATAAATTTAGTGTTGAGAACTACGTTGCCAACGGTGACAAAGTTGTTGCAAAGGGTACGTATTCTGGCAGCTATATTCTCGACCTATATTCTCGCACACATAAAGCCACTCAAAAGTATTTTGAAGCCAGAGTCGCTCATATATGGACACTAGAAGATGGGAAAATCATAGAATTTGAGCAATTTGTAGACAGTAAAATGGTGACTGATGCGATCAGCCAATAAGCGTCTTGTTATAAAAACGATGTCATAGGAGTTATATTAATGAAATCAATAAAAATGTTCTACCTACTGTTATTAACCAGTCTTTCTTTTCACGCCCACGCTGCACAACCAACAGATGATGTGAAAGCTATTTCAGCAGTAGTCTTCAATTATTTTGACGGTGTTCGAGATGGCGATATTACAAAACTGAAAAAAGCTTTTTATCATCAGAACATGAATATGAATATGAAAGCATTGCTCACCATCGAAGGGAAGCAACAACTCCTTTCCCTGGCTGATAATGAGGCTTTTGCCGACCTAAGCAAGCGCCCAGATGCATCTTATCAAGGACAGATACTTTCTATCAATATCTACCACCCTAATGCGACTTTTGTAACATTTGATTTTAACAACCTGTTTATCGATGGTTTTCAATTACTGAAACAAGACGGTCAATGGCGCATTCTAAATAAAACATTTGTCGAAAAGTAAAGTGATAGCCTCACTATCAAGAACAGAGTTCAGCAATCCCCTTTAGACCTTTACTATATGAAGAAACGCTGACTTTTTTACCCAAAGAGATGCGATTAAGCCCTCCCCCTACTGGGGCCGAGGGCCTTCGTCATTAAAGTAATGTTTTCAACGATAGAATTGCTCTGCCTAATACTTGAAATAATCGTTTATACTTATGCTCAAGCCAGTCATTAAATTTTTTGACGTTATTTTTTCCTTCATAATGAAGCAAATATCCGACCTGTCCTAAATATCCCTAACGCACAGGAAATAACATCATTAAGGTAAGTAACTTTTCACACAGAATCTGGCCCACAAATAAAGAGAGACCTCTAGATAAGCATCAGCGTAGTGACCACTGTTTTTTAACAGTAGCAAGAGTGCCTCATATTAGGAGTAAAACCACGAAATGGCAGCAACCGAGAAAGCAACAAAAACGAATAGCCGCACGAGATTGCGAAACACTTTATTATACACTCTCGCTTTTTTTGCTTTAGCTAGCGCCCTTCTTTATACAATCAGCCCCAACCTTTTAACCTATTTGATTCAACGTCAACTCACCGCGCAAGGTATTCATACTGTAGTGACAGTAAAGCACCCCAACAGCCATCAACTGACTGTTGATCAACTTGATTTAACGATTTCCACCTTTAACGACACAAAAAATTCTGAAACAAACAAGAGCAATCAAGTCACTCACCTCAGCGCTTCTGGCATTGAGATTAACTATGACATTTGGCAACTCTTATTTAAGCAAAAGATTCAATCTATTAATGTTGCCTCCCTACTTATTCAAAACGATCTTAGAGCATTACAAAAGCCTACTAAGTCGCAAAAAAACAGCACCAACCCACTCGAACTTAAATCCTTTTTACCCAGCCAAATTATATCATCATTACCGGTGACAGAAATCAATGTAAAGCAAGTGATACTAAGCGGCCCTTATGATCAAACAACCCATGTTATTTTCAAAGGGCAAGCCAAGCTTACTCCCCGCTCAATCGAAGCGGCGTTTGACTATATAGAGTCAGCTACTTCAGCACTTACTCTAGACAAAATTTCTATTGGAAACGGCGCTACTATCAACTATTCCCATCAGTCTCTCGTCAAGCAATCACAGACTCGGCCTGTACTGGGCCAGTTTAAAGTAACATTATTTAACAATGATCAATTCGAATTCAACTTATCGCTAGTCGGCAGCAGGCAAAATACGCTAATACAGGGGAGCACTGATGGTGTTTTTTCCTACCAAGGGAAAGGGTCGCTGCGTGTTGCAAACTCTCAGCTAACCGCTGAAATAGCACAAAGATTAACGATACAGGCGTTTAGCCCTACTTCTTATATTTTACAATCCGTACTGCGCGATTTTTCACTGTCATCTGTTGTGCAAGCACCCGCCAAGCTGAAAGCGATCATTAACACTGATAATCTCAGTCAATTAACAGCGTCATTAGCTTTGGATATCAATAGCACAACCTCCTTAGTGATGTCCTCTAGCTTTTCAAACACTGAGGAGTTAATGTCAACTCTTACCGTTAAACACATGACCAAGATCCATGTAGAAGCGACGCATTTAGGCGAGCTACTTACAGGTATAGATCTAGCGACTGCCGCTGACTCAATATCTGAAAACACCGTTCACTCCCCTTTAACTAAACGTCCGAAAAAAGGGGCTAAGTTAGACAAAGTGACTTTGAACGCTCAGTTTTCAATAGAGAAACAGCAACAAACACTAAAAGTACACTGGCTACCCAAGAGTAAAATCAGTCTAAAGAATCTTGAATGGGACCAGAGCAGCGCCCAATACATCGACCTAGAACTAGCTAAAGCAATCACATTAGAAACCGCCTTATCTCCTTTTTCACCACAACTAACCAGTAGCCAGTGGCTGTTACGTTCGCAAATTCAGCATCCATCAATGGGTAGTCTTTCACATCAAACGATGATCTTGGATGTAGAAAGCATAGACTTTAAAAATCCAGCCCTCGCCATTGAACTAGCACTTCCAGAGCTAAAGCTAGCAACCATCGCTGCTACTGAAACACCAGAGGATGCTACAGCTTCTGCTGTTACACTTCCCTTTGCCGCCGCTTCTGCCAAAAACATTGCTGCTAAAATAGCGATCAATCAGCAACAAATGACGGGGGCTTTAGCAGAGAACTTAAAACTAGACTTACAACAATTAAAATACAATGGCATCAGCACTCCCGCGCTTTGGCTACAATCTCATCGCCCAATTATTCTCAAATACGCCTTTCAACCTCCCTCCTCTTCAGCATCATCAGATACAACACACACGGCTAATCATCAAAACACTGACAATAAACTTAACGCTGTTAGGCAAGAGCACACTGAACCTGCTGCTTTTAATATGCAGAATATACAGTTATCCCCCTTGCTGTTTAAAATAGGCGCGGCACCTATCAAAGTGGAAAAAAACCGATGGGACTTTCAAGAGCTTGAAATTAATCTCACTCCGCTACAGCTACAACCTCTTAATGTTAAAGCGCAGACCACATTAAAAGACCTTCGCTCAAAAAGTACACCTGTGCTAAAAAAGCTGACAGTACAATTTAACCATCACCTTAATCAACAAGTGTATCGCGGCGACTTCACACTCACGAACGCCGGGGTACCTATTAATATCGAGGGTAAAATAAGGAGTCAGGATAATTTTAAAAATGTGGCGATAAACTGGAAAAGCCGCAGCATAAAACTGGCAAAACACGCCAAACAGTTGAGCCTCGCAGCCAAACAGCCTCTGCCTAAAGCATTAAAAGTGCTCTCGGGGAGCTATCGACAATCAGGTAAAGCTTCAATTCAAGGCAATACAATCAATGCTTATGTTTGGCATACACTGAGCGGCTTACAGTTAAGTTATAATAAAATAAATATAGATGGAGTATCACTCAAAGGCCGCAGTCACTTTAAGCAAATATTAGGGAAAACCCATTCAACCCGCTTAAGCCAATCCGGTAAAGTGACAATTAAGCGGATTGCAACAACCCCCAGTATCGACAATATCAGTACTGACTTTCATTTATCGAGGCTCGATCACCCACAGCGGTCTATCACTATTAATCAATTACAAGCGCAAATACTGGGCGCTACTGTTAGCTTAGATAAACTTGCCACAAGGCTGACGAACCCTAAAGGAGAAAGCCAAATTACCTTTAAAAACTTACCGCTGAACAGTTTGTTAGCACTTGAGCAACAGCCTTCTTTAACAGGTACCGGTATATTAGAGGGGCGCCTACCCTTTCGTTTCAACGGAAATAAAATATGGGTAGATCAAGGAAAAATAAATGCCATTGCACCGGGCACTATTCATTACAAAGCGAATCAAAAAGTGAAGGCATTAGCTGCTACCAATATTGGATTAGATACCGCTTTGCAAGTGCTGGAGAATTTCCACTACGATCAGCTCAGTGTTGATACGAATTACCGACCTGATGGCCAATTATTGCTTAAAACACACTTAGCGGGGAAAAACCCCGACTGGCAAGCAGGACAACCGATTAATTTTAGCGTCAATATAGAAGAAAACTTACTTAAACTCTTACAGACACTACAATTTACTGATGATTTGAATGAAAAAATTAAGCAGCGTTTAAAATAGTTTAGACAAGTAGTTACTCGGTATTCTGATTGACCTACCAAGCGGATATCGCTAGCATCGTCACTACTGCTTTGAAACTCGTTATTACCTTAGAAAATGCTTCACAAATATAAACAGAATTGACACTAAGTTGACAGATACCCCAAGCGGATAACTTAAGTGAACAGCTTAAGCAGATAACTTAAGTAGAAAGCATAAACGGAGAGAGATATGAATCACCCTAAAACGGTAACACTCAGGCGTTGCAGTATATTCAGCGCGATTGTTGCTGCCACTATTTTATTAAGTGCCTGTGCGCCGCGCGTTGCCATTGAAGCGCCCAAAGAGCCTATCACGATTAACTTGAACGTAAAAATAGAGCATGAAATTTTGATAAAAGTCGATAAACAAATCGATGATCTATTCAACGAAAACAGTGATCTTTTCTAAGGAAATGTACCATGAATAAATTTATTGCGTCTTTATGCACAGCGTTACTACTCTCCTTAAGCACAATGAGCTGGGCTTTAAGCAAAGATGAAGCAAAAGCTCAAGGCTTCATTGGTGAAACAAGCCAAGGTTACCTCGCCAGTGTCACTGGAACACCTAGTGCAGAGATCAGAGCCTTAATTGATAAAATTAACATTCAACGTAAATCAGTTTATCAACAAAAAGCGGCGAAAGCCGGTGTGAGTATTCAAGTAATGCAACAACGCGTTGCTCAGCGCTTAATCGAGCGAGCAGCAAAGGGAAGCTACCTTCGAAATGCCGCGGGCACTTGGTATAAAAAATAACCCGTTTAATACAATAGTGAAGTTAGAATAAATAAGCTTACAAAACCTGTTAAAAGAGACGCTCAAGAGACAATCTATAGATCTTGAGCGTACTTTTAGCCCCGCATAATCTATTATTGAGTCGGTACAATTTAGCATGCCCTCTCAAGCAAGCTTCGCCCACCCCTGATAAATACACCCTTGGCAAGCCCTATCTGACAAAAGTCATCATATAGCGAGTCAATGAATCACGACCTGTTCCCGTCGTGTTAGCAACGATCAAACGTCTATTCATCCTCTAAGAAAGAAATGGAAATACAAATTTTAGGCGAAAAAAAACCTCGCACTTAGTCGCAATGCTGTTCACTTAAGTAAAAAATAGCATAAACAAGTAAAATCCAGTATTTATTTTGATGCTGGATTTTTTTG